>JUJX01000109.1:109805-152973 GCA_000800745.1 Diaporthe longicolla | reverse complement strand
AAGTATTATATATTAAAGTTTAATAAAATATAAATATATTATTAATAATATTTTAATAAATAAATTATATAATATAATAACTAAATTTAATAATAAAATAGCTTTTAATATAACTTTATATAAAATTATAAATAATTTTAAAAAAGTAAAGATTTTAATAATTATATATATAAATTTTAAATTCTTATATAAATATTTAATAAAACTAAGTATAACTAATAATAAATAATTAATAATTAATATTATATTATTAATAAAAATATATAAAAAGAAGGAAATAATAGAAATATATTAAATTAATAAAAATATTAATTTAATAAATACTTATATAAAGTTTAAATTAAATAATACTTTTATATAACTTATTAAAAATATTAAAATTATTATATAAATTAAAGTATATATAAACTATATAAAAGCTATATAAGCTTTCTTTTAAAAAATAAAGTAGTTTATATAAAAGGAGAGGGAAAAAGTAAAAGTAAGTTATATAAAGAATAAAAAAGAGTTAAAAGTAAAGAAATATATATAAAAAGAAAAATATAGAAAGAAAAATATAAGTTTAAAAATAAAAATAAATTTAAGAATATAAAAATAAAAGTAGTTATATAAAGATAAATATATAAATATTAAAAGTTATAAATTTAAAAATATATAAAATAAACTTTTTATAAATTTATAAATATATAATTTATACTTTTTATAAGTTTTTAAATAAAGAAAATATAATAATTATTAAACTTTAAATAATTATTAAAAGATTATATATAAATTAAAAAATACTATAAAAGAAATATATATTAAATAAAAGATATATAAAAAAGAATAATATTTAATACTTTTTTATTATTATATAAAAAATATAAAGAATAGTATTTTATTTACTATTTAAAAATTATTTTAATTTATTATATAAAGAAAAAAACTATAAAAAGTAGAATTTACTTAATTTTTAACTTTTATATAAAATAATTTTTATTATATAAAAAGTAATAATCTTTTACTATTATTTACTTTTAAAAAAGAATTTACTATTTATTATATAAAACTTTTTTATTTAAAATTAAAGTTAAAGTTAAAGTTAGATTTATAATAGTTATTAAATAGGTTAATATACTATAAGGCTATAACTAAGCTAAGTTAGGTAAAGAAGAAAAGAAAGAGAAAGGAAAGCTAGTTTTATAAATATAAAACCTTTTTTAAAGTACTTAGGATTAGGTACTTAACTTAATCCTTATATATAGGCTATATATATTATATTACCCCTCTATTCCTTATTCTAAAAGTATTAATTTAATTTAGTTAAAGCTAGTAAGATTAGCTTAAACTATATAATACTAAGTTATTCTTATTATAATACTAATATACTATCCTTAAAGGTTTAGTTTTTAATAAGATTAGCTAGCTACTTTCTTTAAGTAAATTATACTAAATCTTTAAATATTTAAACTTATTCTTCTAATCCCTAATTTCCTTTTATTTTCTCCTTCTTCTACTAATATATAAGTAAGTTAAGACCTCTTTTAAACTCTTTAGAAATTAAAAGTATTAACTTAAAAAGATCCTTTTATTTATTCTACTTTAATTTCTATACTCTATTTATTTTAATATAATTTCTAATTCTAATCCTTTTTAGCTAGCTTTTTATTATAATATCTACCTTTTTAGTTTATTTAACTAAAACTAAAGATTAGGTAAGTTTTAATTAGAATTTATTTTATATACTTTAAATTTCTAACTTTTTTATTAAAGAAATAACTTTAAATATTTCTAATATATTTTAATTAAATATAAGTATAATATTACTTATAGTTAAAATAATAAGTTTTTAAAGTTTTATAAGAACTATTATAGTATTAAAAGTATAAGTTTCTAACTATTATCTTTAAAATCTATTAATATTAACCTAAAAGCTACTTATTATACTATACCCCCCTTTATTATTAAGTACTTTAACTACTTTAGTAATATAAAGTAGATTTTTTAAAATAAGATTTATAATATTTACCTAATTCCTACCTTAACTAACCTAGATTCTATTAATAAATAATAGGAGTTAAAGTTTAAAATACTTTATACTATATATTATATTATATAAGCTTATAAAGTAAGTAGTATTTTTCTTTTATAAGTTAAACTTATTTCTTTAGTTTTTAAACTTAATCTAATAATAATAATAATTATACTATTACCTATTTTAATAGTTTAGTTATATTTTATATTAATATTAGTATTTAAAACTTCTTTAGTACTTTTATTTAAGATTTTAATCTATTTTAAATAAGTTTTAGTAGTTTTAAACTAATAGTTTAATACTTATAGTTTATAATTTAATTTATAGTATTTTAATTAGGAGTTATAATATTTTAAATAGAATTTAATTAAATTAAAGTAGTTATAAATTAGTTAGTTTTTAGCTTATTTAAGCTAGTCTCTAGTCTCTTTAATTACCTTATTAATATATACCTTTAGTACTCTAAGTTAAAGTATATAGTTATTCTTTCCTTTATAATTATATCTATTCTTTTAATTTCTAGCTTAGAAAGGCTAGATATCTCCCTCCCTTCTAGCCTTTAATACCCCTTTTTTTTAAATATAATAGTTTCTACCTTTCTTTACTTAGTTTCTATTCTTTTAAAAAACTATTAGTTTATAAGTAGTATATTTATATCTTAGACTATTATACTACCTTAGGTTACTAAATTCCTTTTTAAAATAATCTTAAGCTATAATTTCTTTTAAGTTTTCTAAGCTAGTTTAGATAAGCTTTTTATAGCTTATCTATTTAACTAGTATTTTATACCTAGTTTCTCTACCTACTCTTTAAGTATATATATACTATAAGTTTTTAATAAAATATTCCTATTCTTCTTTAATAGTTACTATAAATAGCTAAGAATCCTTTTAAATTTATCTAAGAAGTAAGTTAATAGCTACTAAGTAAAGTAACTTAATATAAATTTTTATATATTTTTTATTTAAGAACTTAGAGATCTTTATTATAAAGAGGGAAATTATATATTCTATATAGAATTTTATATACTTTTAGTTTAATTTTTTCTTACTTTTTAAAAACTTATAATTTTTAAAGTTCACCTATATTAAATCTTCTACTTAGAATTTTAAAATAATAAATCTCTTCCTATTTACTATAGTTTCCTATTATTATAATATAGTAGCTATAGAGCTTTAATAAAAGTTTAATATTTATTATAGTTTTTTAATAAAATAGTTAACTTATACTTTAAGTAAAGATTTAAAGAGTACTTTCTAATTAATTCTTTTAGAAATTAGTATAATAAAGCTAAGTTTATAGCTATAAGTTATAAAGAATACTAATATCTTAGTATTAGTATTAATATATTAATTTAAAGCTACTTATATTATAAGTAACTATTCTACTTAATCTTCCTAGTTTTCTATAATAAATATTATAAGATATACTTTAATTTCCTAGTTTATTTATTTTAAACTACTATTTATTTTAAAATAATAAGTTAAACTAAGCTATTATTTAATTTAAAGTAGATAGTATATATACTTTTAAAACTAGCTTACTTAATTAAAACTTTAGTTTAAAGTAATAACTTTTAGTTATTTATAATATTTAACCTAATATTATAAGAAATATTTAATATATAATTTAATATTTATAAAGTTTATTAATTCTAATATAATTTCCTTATTTAGTTAATTATAAATTATTTATAAGTATTAATAGCTTTTAAACTATAAGATATTAAAGAACCTAGTATTAGCTAAATTTAATAGCTTAGTTATAAAGTCTATAGTAATTTCCTAATAATATTAATTAAGAACTAATAGTAGTTTAAGGAAAGCTTTCTATATATCTCTTTATACTTTAACCTTTTTATATACTTTATAGTTATAAAGGAACTATTAAACTCTTTAATAAAGTAGTAACTAGTAAAAATACTAGTTAATTATAGAAATTATACCTTCTTATCTAAAATATCCTAATACTATAAAGTTATAAGTATTCTATATAATTTTTATATATAGAATATTAACTTCTAAGTTTTCTTAATAAGCTTTCTTATAGTCCTCTTCCTTTATAATAAGTACCTTAAGTATTTATAGTTTTCCCTTATAGTATAAGAAATTATATTTATTAATATAGTATTTACTTAACTATATATAAAGATATAGGTTAGCTTAAAGCTCCCTATCTTCTTCTTATAATATATAGTAAATTATAGTATAGCTTATATTATTCTATATAGCTTATAGCTATAATTACTATAATTTTAGATTATTAAAGATATAAATATTCTTTAAGTCTTACTAAGGATCCTTAATTTAAGTTAAAACTATTATCTAATACTTAAAAGTAGTATTTAAAATTAATTATATAGTTCTTATTTATATATCTTTAGTATTTACCTTATTCTAATCCCTTTTAAATAAAGTATTTAGTACTATAGCCTCCTTTCCTAGTTAATAAATTAAGTTAAATAGAAATTCTATTAAAAGCTTTATATATTAAGCCTACCTTTCTAAAAGCTATTACTTTATTATAAAATACTTAAAGTTCTTATAATTTAAAAGAATAGTAAACTAGTCTACCTTTTTAAGCTTAACCTTCTACTACTAGAGATAATTTATAATAGCTAGTATTTCTTTATCTATAATTAGGTAGTTTTATTTAAAAGCTATTAGTTTATAAAAGTAGAATACTATTAGCTTTTAAATCTTATCTATCTTATAAAATAATATATCTTCTAGCTTTTATCTATTATAATTTACTTTAATAAAGATCTTTTTACTTAGATCCTACTATATTAAAACTAAAGCTTTTAAAAAAGCTTTTTTTAACTTATTAAAAGCTTTATAATACTCTTACTTTTATATAAATATAATACTTTTTTAAGTTAATACTATTAAAAGAGTAGCTTTTATAGAATAGTTTTTAATAAATATATAGTAAAAATTAGTAAATCCTAGAAAGCTATATACTCCTTTTATAAACTATAATACTTTTTATTTAATAATTACTTTTATCTTCTCTAAATCTACTATAACCTCTATACTTACTATAATAATAAACTTTAAGTATTTAACCTTTTTTTATATAAATTTACTCTTATTTAAGTTTAAGTATAATTTATACTTAGCTATTTAATTAAATACCTCCCTTATCTTTCCTATATAATATTTATAAGATTTATTAATATAAATTAAAATATTATCTATATATATTAAATAGTATTTATTTAGTAAGTTTTATAAAATATAATTAATATACTATTAGAATATAATAGGTACCTTATATAGCTTAAAAAGTATAATAAACTATTTAAAAAGCTTATATCTTATCCTAAAAACTATTTTCTACTTATATCTCTTAGTAATTTATATTTTATAGAAGGCTTAAATTATATTAACCTTAGTAAACTACTTAACTTTTATTAGGTTTCTTAAAGTTTTTAAAATTAGTAGTAAAAGATAGTAGTTACTCTTTATAACTATATTTAATATATAGTAATTATAGTAAAATTATAATCTCCTACTTAGTTTCTTTATAAAAATTACTAGTAAGCTTACTTTACTACTACTAGCTTAAATAAATCCTTTATTTAGTAGATCTTTTAGTATTTTCTTTAAAACTAATAATTTCTCTTAAAATATTCTATAAAGTAAGCTAAAGAGTATAAGAATCTCTTACCTTTAGTTATTTATCTTAAAGTTAATTTTATAATCTATATTAAGTTTATATAGATTTAATATATCTACCTCCTTTTTTATAAAAAATAGTAATAAGTTATAAAATTCTAATAGAATTTTAACCTTTAATTCTACTTTAGTTTTAGGTTTTTTAATATATAAAGCTTTATTAATATCCTTTATTAATACTATAAATATTATTAATTTTATAGTAGATCTCCTATAGTTTTACTTAATTCTCCTAAAGTATAAAATAAAAGTTAATCTTAATACTAAAGATACTTCTTTTAATTTTTTAATCTAGTTAGTTTTACTCTAAGTATTAATATATAGTACCTAGGTTTCTATTCTTTTATATTATATTTTCTAAAAGTATAATATAAAATATATTTAGTTAGTAGTTAACTATAGTTTTCTTAATATTACCTAAAAGTCTAGTTTAGAAATAATATAAGTATAAACTAACTCTTTATAACCTTTAATCTTATAATAAAACCTTATAATTTCTATAGCTAATATATTAACTAAACCTAAAGTAGCTCCTTTAATAAACCTTAGTTAAATTAACTAAATATATATACTTATCTTTTTAGCTATTTACTTATTTATTATAGTATAATACTTATATCTCTTATCTACTAAAGTAGTTTCCTAGTTTATAATATTAATAATAGTAGAAATATATATAGATTCTAGTTTAGTTATTTAAAGTATAATTATTAAGTAAGTACTTTATTTTAGCTTTAATATTTATCTTTATATTAGAGCTATTCTTTTTCTAAGTTAGATATTTTAAAAGCTTTTTTTTATTTATTAGAAAGTTTTAATTTAATAACTAAAGTTATACTAACCTATATAGTTAAGGTCTACCCTATTTAATATAATTTTAGGGAGGGTATATATAGATATTCTTTTTAGAAATATCTAAATACTCTATAGTATATATATAGCCCTTTTTAAAAGTAATCCTCTTACTCCTCTTTAAAGACCTACTTAACCTTTTAATATTTTTTACCCCTTTAAGGTTATTTCCTACCTTTATTATTATATAAACTACCTTTTTTTATATAATTTATTAGTATTAAAGTATTACCTTCTTAGTTTAATATACCCTTTTAAATAGAGTTCCTAGTTAAATATTTAAAATTTAAATAAATAAGAATAAAAGCTATATTAAGTATCCCTTAAGTATACCTTTTCTTATATTTTATAAGGTTTCTAAACTTATTAGTTTATTTAAATCTCTATACTATCTATTAAACTTTTTTAATATATTTATTAAAACTTATAAGTAAGAATATAATAACTAGTTTATCTTTTAAAGTATTTAATATAGCTTTATAAAGCTATACTAAGTATAAATTATTATTCTAACTATAGCTTTTAACTTTTATAAATATATTTTTAAAATCTATAATAAATTCCTTAAAATACTACTCTTCTTTTTATTATAATTATATTAGATTATCTTAACCTTTTTTTTATAGATAATAACTAAGAATATTTAATCTATATAAGTAATTAGTTTCTTTAAGTTAAAATCTTTATTAATACTTTTATTTTTTTAATATATATAGATTTTTACTTTTTAAAAGCTTTCTAAATACTTAAAAATTCTATACTATACTTTAATATTTCCTTTAATATACTTTATAAAACTATTAACTTCTAGCTTTAAAACTAAAGTAGCTTAGAATTTAATATATTTATTAGATTTTCTATTTTATTTTAACTAAGAGAGAGCTTTTTATAAAAGCTTTAATAATACTTTAGTAAATTAAATTTTAAAGATTACTTTTAATCTATTAAAAGTATAAGGATTCTATATAAAAGCTAGGTATTCTTATAATATTAATATAGTTATAAGTAGTAATATTAAATTTACTAAGGCTATTAGTTAAAGAGCCTTCTAATAAAAGGATTCCTTAAGTTCTTATATAGTTTCCTAAAATATATTTACTATTACCTTTAAAGCTATATATACTATTTACTAAACTATTTTATTAAAAACTCTCTATTTTTATAAAAAGGTATAGATTACTTTATTAAAACTCTAGTTTCTAACTACTTTTTATAGAAAGTCTAGCTTAAAAGGAGAGAAGATAGATCCTTCTATATTTAGGTTAACTAATCTCTACTCCTCTAATATAATTTCTATTCTCTTTACTACTAAAATTAAAGATAAATATATAAAGACCTAACCTAATATAATAGTTATTAAATATATTAATATACTATAGAGCTATAGCTAAACTAGGTTAGGTAAAGAAGAAAGGAAAAAGAAAGGAAAGCTAGTCCTATAAGTATAAAACCCTTCTTAAAATACTTAGGATTAGGTACCTAGCCTAATCCTTATACACGGGCTATACCCGTTATAAGATTTAAAAGAAAAATCTATTTAAATATTAATGTTATATAAATTAATAAGTTTATATTTAATATTATTATTACTATTATTAAATAAATTATTATTATTAAATAAAAATAGAAGAAAAAGAATTATTATTATTTATATAATAATAATTATATAAATTTTATATATACTTTATATAAATACTATATAAAACTTAATAATATAATAGTATTTAATAAAGTAATTTATATAGTTTAACTAACTATATTTATTAATATAATAGTTTTAATAAATACTATATAATTAAATAAATATTATATTAAAGTAGGAGAAAAAGATAAAAATTAATATTTAAAAAGAAATTTCTTTAACTTAAAAACTAAACTAAGCTATAAATTTAAAATAGTATAGAATTAATTAAAAAAATTATAAGTCTTTTAACCTTATATTTAGGAGGGAAAGGTACTATATATATTTTATATATATATGGGATTAGAAACGTAACCGCTCTTCTATGTGTAACTAAGACTTTACTCTAAAATTATCGTGTGAGAACGAAAGAGGCATCTCATAGGGTGCTCGCTAGGGATAATTAGCATCTGGCCGCTCACTTAGAATTGTAGTTGTGGATACCCTAGGGTAGGTTTGTAGCGCAGAAGGGCGAAATGAATTGTCGGACACAGATTTCTCCCACTTCTAGTGTGGAAACACGAGATAGAAATTCCAGGGAATTCCAAGGAACGGATACCCAAGCCATACAGGACAGTAAGAATGTCCTCCCATACATTTACAAAAGTATGCATCTAGTATATTAAGGTCTTAGGCAGACGCCCAGTCTTCACTATATTAATCTCGCTCACAGGAAAATGAAAGAGCTCATCCTTCATTTACCGCAGGCAGCAACTTGCTTAAAGCTAAACAAATATCATGAACTCCCAGTCAGCTCCGTCAGGATGCCAAGTCTCCCCATCCATGCAACCATGAACATAACATCCACCGACATATTCCCAAACCCCATTGTCCCCCAACAGACCTAGCCGCAAATGGGATC
Source organism: Diaporthe longicolla (assembly GCA_000800745.1). Classification (NCBI taxonomy): domain Eukaryota; kingdom Fungi; phylum Ascomycota; class Sordariomycetes; order Diaporthales; family Diaporthaceae; genus Diaporthe; species Diaporthe longicolla. The sequence continues at coordinate 143,884 of JUJX01000109.1, read as the reverse complement.
CTACTACCTTGAAATATGGCGATGGCATCTCCAGGGTCTGCGGCAGGCGGCGCCCATCCCACTCTACCACTTTTCGTCACGAAAAAAGATCGGTAGCCATAAGCGGTGTCATAAACACCAGCAAATGAGTCCTACAGATACTGAAGCACATCCATCTGTAAATCGAACAGCTTAAGGTCCTGCTCCCATCTTCGCGTTTGGTATAACTTCAAGGACATGTACCAGTAGGCGAAGGAATTTCCGACTGTACTGTTAGTGACGACCTCCTCCGCAAATGTGTCTCCGGTCCGATTGTAAACCATTGTGCGCCAAAAAGCGTCGAAAGTATCCCCCTGTCAACAAGTCATCCCCAAGAGATAAATTCGGATCACTGAGAAGTCTCGTAGTGGTTATGAATCGTAGCTGTCTAATACTGTTCTGATCGTATCGCTCCAGATCCTCCGTAGAATAAATATCAATTTCCTTAGGAATGGGTGCGTCGGATACGTCGGCAGGAAGTATTCGTTTAATCCTATCAAACACTGTAGCCTTGACTTTCAGTTCTGGAACCTAAGACGGTGATGTGCGTCGGGGGATCATTCCTTACGAAATAAGGCTCATCACTCTGCCATCGTCACATGATATAAATACCTTGGAAATGCTATAAGGGAATTCCGATACCGTTAGTGGCCGAGGACTGCGGTTTAGGCCCTCTGCATCCGTGACAATCTGAAACTCTGGCGGAGGGAAGCTTGAGTGCTTTGAACGCCATTTTGATGTCGAGTACAGAAATGCGATCTTTGTGAATGGTGTGGATCCTAAGAAGAAATCCGGGATCCATGTTGGCACCTGAATTCCTTGAACTCGCGCCTTTCGGCTGGGAAAATCGGCAAGTCGATCCAAGCCATCCATCGCAGGGTACTCGGGGCTGCCTAACAATGCCATGAGACCGACCTGAGTCGCCACTACTTCAAGTTTCCTGGAGTAGTCGATAAAATCATTGGGTACTTCTTGTGAAATACCCACTAATGCGAAGAACCGGTTTAGGACCTCCGTTGCGTTCAGACTGGCAGTGGCTAACGTGTTAGCCCAGAGGGGGGGGGTTGTCCTCGTTGAACTGGTAATAGGACAAAGCTATTATAACGGCAAAGAAGTGTCCTTCGTCCGGGTGGTGTATCTGCTGTATTAGACGGAGCTCGGTATGTATGTCGATTTGCTCAGCCATCCACAGGAGTGTATCCACCTTTATGCTTTCCCTCCCCCGCCACATTTCTGTATACTCGGACACCAGAAGCTCCTGAACGAATCCAGATACTACTAAACCATGGGTGGCGCAGAATTTGAAGAGGTTATTCCATGTCGGGTCAAGTACATGTAGTAAAGATAAAGCTGCTTATATATGATTTATATCAAATAATACTACCACCGGATGTAACGCTAGCTAACAACTGGAGTCTGTTAGTGATGACGGCTTAGGCCGGCGCATTAGTGCAGCAACGCCGTCAGAGCATCGCATCTAAAGGAATCTTAAGGTTGTGATCTCTCGCACTTGGATCATCGCCACCGCCACAGTCACAGGTCGGTTGGCTCGACGAACCCTTGGACCACGACCATGTCTGAGCCTCTGGCCAAGCCATCGATTGCTTCGCAGGCGGTCATCGCAACAACGCCCCGCAGCTATCTGACCCAACCGCGTGAAGGTCACGTCCCGCCGCCGCCGCAACGCCAGGAACCACCACACCGGCTTCGCCGGCTCAAGACCTACCTCGCCCGCCCGATAGATCAGACACGCGCAGACATACCCGTAGTCCTCTGCTGCCTCGCATCCTGGCTATGCGACACATCAGTCTTCGCGGCCTGGGGCTGCTTCGTCTCCATGCAGACGGGGAACTCAGTCTTCCTATGCCTGGGCGCGTCGCGGCTCCCCGTGGGCGGTGAGCCGTACGGCTGGGCCACGCTGGCGGGCAGCTTGCCGTGCAGGTTCTGTTTACGGCCGTGGCGGCGGCGCTGGTGCAGGCTGGCGTCGTGCCGTCCCCCAACTCCACCACCAGCAGCAACAACGTGGCGGGTGCCGGGTCGGCGGTGGGGGGTAGCAGGGACTCGCAGGAGTTCCTAGAGAGGGTGCCCGTTGCGCTGCTCGCATTCCAGTCGGCCGGGCAGCTTTCTACGTCGGCGAGGTGCCCACCATGGTGCTCACGAGTGTCTATCATGGCCTGGCTGCGGATGCGGGCATTTTCCGGAGGAAGAACGTGCATCGTGACCGGAGGATAGCTGCTGTTGTTGCCTTCTTTGCTGGGGCCATCGCGGGCGGGTGGCTCTAGAGGAGCAAGGGCGGTATTGCTGCTGCTCTGTGGATCTCGTCGGCCTTGAAATTGGGGATTTCTGTGAGCTGGCTGTCCTGGAAATTGGAAAAGGCAGGAGGCTGAAGTGGTGATGTTCCTCTTCTATGTGTCCATTGTTGCCGTGCATCAGTCTGGGTTGAGGATATGAAAATGATGGCGGTCTATATCAACATGGGTACAATGTGCTGGTGATCTACCAGGGCTAAGGCCAAGGGGTTACTGCATATGGAATAAGTGTGGGTATATTTCCCGACGCAATGGCATACTCTTTTTACGCCACAGGTCAGAAATATTGTATAGTAACTGTGGTTGAAGGAGGTTGGTCGTGGTGGGTCCGCGGCTTCAGGGTTGGGGTTCGTGTAAGTTGATGCAGGGCTCGACACATCCCTGCGCCCTGGGCGAATGGTGGAGTCGATCAACACGAGAGCTCTGTTTGAAAGGCACAGCGAGTTTGTCAAGTTTTGGCGGGCACCACACCGACGAGACACACCCAGACCTAGCACCAGACTTTGGGCTCGCTCGGTTCCAGAGGCCGCAGCGCCGCACGGGGGCCAATTTTTGTGGGTATATTGGGGCCATGGACCACAAACCCTGGTGTTACCACCGGCGTTAATGCGAGCACAGGCAGCTGCAGAACGACTGGCATTCGACCGAGATCCCTGGAGGATTTTCGTCTGCTCATCTAGCTTGTCATCCACCTGTCCCACCCTAATCATTCCCCGTCTCCCACTCCTGCTCCCACTCACCCGTCATGAGGGAACCAAGGCCCGTTGACTGGCCCTGCTGGTATACACAGTATCACTGATGTGAAATTAGCTTGGGGGTCGGCGGCATGAATTGTGGGAGAGAAGTCTGCAGGTCCAGGAGATTGGAGCCCCTTACATCCCCAGCCAGCCCAGCCATTCGCTGAGCGCGCACTGGTTGGCGACTAGGCATGGGCGAGGTGAGGTTTTCCAATCTGAAACCCGACACACCTAGAGGGGGCTAGGGCAATCCCCGCAGCACATGCATGAATGCCGGCAGCACATGCCCAAGTGTGGCTGCACGTCCCGGGCCAGCCTAGGCGCAGTCGGCCAGGGTACAGATCCGGTGTAGTGGCATCTAGGAGTGGGAGTACGGATATAGGAGAATTCCCCCCCTCCCCTCTGGCGGGGACGGCAGACTGGCAGGACGGGACGAGGTGGGAGGGCGCTGGGGCGCTGGGGCGACGGGGCAAAGAGGAGAATTGATTTGAGATCTCTGCGGGTCTTGGGTGCTCGCTCCTGCATGAATGATTTGCGCTGCTTCTGTCTTGTTGCGCTTAAACCATCAGACGGAACCCACTTCGAGCCACCCCAGTGAGCCCACTTCTTGTCATGTCACACACGCAAAGACGCACACACGCAGCCAGGCCAGAGAACCAACTTTCCGAGTGGGCTCAGACCAGACGAGCCAGACAAGATGGCGGGCCCAGCGGGCTGATAAGCTAAACTCTCCGATGCGGTCCAGTCTCTTGTTTCTTCGAGACAGGCTCACCAACAAGCTGATCTACATCGGATACCCGGTTGACTTCATCATCGTCACTGGCAAGACTGGCAGGACCAGCACCCACACACGTGTCAGGCTGGCAAGGCTACTACTGCACCCAGCCGGTGCCAGCGAATTCGGCAAGGCATCCGAGGTTCCTACACTGAGGCTTGTCGATCATTGTGATAATGATGCCACCTGTTGTGACATATAGTCAAGCCTTGCAGAACCCGCCATGCCGTCCACGGGAAGACAAGAAGGCTCATCCAGGTGCAGCTCATCTGCCGGCAGCTACGAGGTAGCAGCCTCGGGAACGTGGGCAGAGGCCGGTGGTGGAAGGCCCCGTGGCATAGAAGCAGATCGCGGTTTACGGCGCCCGCAGCCCGCAGGCCAAGTCCCAAAGTGGTCCCCCCCCCCCCNNCCCGCCCCGCCGTCGAGGATCAACACTTTGTCCAATGTCGACGTGCAGACCACTTGGCTGCTACACCAGGCCCCGAGGGTTGAACCTTCAACGTTGCCCGTGGAGTGGGCCTTTCGATTTGCTGCTTTGTTTCTCCCCGCATCGCCCTCCTCCTTCATCTCATCACACATGCGTGTATCTGATGGAATCTGGGCCGTCGGTGTGCCTGCCAGGGCCGTCCTGCAGTGTCTGATTGGGCATATCCCTCTGAGGCGCAGTTTAAATATAGTGTAGTCAAAGGTCCTCGACGCTAACAAGCAGCACGGCTGTACGGAGTACCAGTAGCACACACACATACATGTACAGAGTAGCAGTAGGGTTCGCCCGTGGGTGGGAAAAAGGGGGGCAGGGGGGCCGAACCTCCAGGGTCCGGGATCACTCGCCAGCCCGTCTTTTCCAACACCCAAGCGACCCAACACCATGCATGTCCACCCAGAAGTCCCTTGGTACGCTCCCACTCCTCTCACCAGCCCGGTGGGAAGGTGGGCAGCAGCCCCCCCCCCAGCCCCATCATCGCGCAGGGGTGACGATGTCCTGGCCGTCTGCTGCATGCGAGGCTGTTCCTACTGTTCTCTGCATGCTACTACTACGCTACTAAAACCACCGCCCCTGCCTACCACACCACCAAGACCAGTGCCAGTGTGTTACCGGACTACGCTGCCCGCCACCCAACCTTCTCGTCACTCTTTTTTATCGGTGCCGTCCACCACCACCCAGCCGGTTCCGCCCAACTTCACGCTAGATATTTTGTTCCTACGAGAACTTCTAACCGTGGTGATCCCCTCAAGAAATTGCCCTTTCCTCCAAGCAATACCCACCATATCCGCCTCACATTCGTCAATGCCTGCCACCTCGTAACCCTCATAGGCGCGCGGCAGATGGACCACAGTTCAGAGCCTCGCGATGGAGACGCTCAATCCGTTTTTGGCGATTACGATGGCCCGGTGACACAGATCAGGATGTGAGTGAGCCGGAGAATTATAACTCTTAGTCCCACTGGTGCGGGGCTGGGACTGATACGCTGACAATACATAGGGTGCCGCCGTCCTCTTCGAGCGGTTCATCATCCAGGCGGCTGCATTCTCGATCAACCGGCCAGGGAACCAGCCATGGCGCCGACGACTCACAGCTCGACCCCCCGCCGTCGCGGAGGGGCAGGAAGGGCATGACCATACATTGGCCCTTCCAGAGCATAGCCACAGATAACATGTCCATATTCACGGCCAACGCCCCGGAGCTGTTCCGCCGCGCTACCGTGCAGGTCCCCAAGATCGGCAGCGACGGTTCCCGCAGCAGCCTGCGCGACAGCACTCTCATCCCGGACTATGTCGTTAACTATATCCGAGGCGAGACCCCCGAGACGGTCGCGAGGCGCAAGCGCAACGGCGGGAACCAGGGCGCACGTAACATCGATATCATTCACCAACACCGGCCGCAGCAGTCGCACATGGTTCTCCTCGAGGGCGTGCAGGAGAACAGGCCTCGCAGGGCTCACGACGCCATGTCCCAGACAACCGCTTCCTCCACAATGACCGAGCTGCAGATGATCCTGCCCTCGACCAACGAGAAGCCCAGGAAGAGGACGAGGTTATTGACTGGTTGGAGGCTGGGCGTCGTCCTCAACGCCGTCCTGGCTTTTGTGATCCTGGTCATAAGTTTCGTGTGCCTGGTATACGCTGGCACGGCCATCGCCATATTGGTCGGAGATATGGATCTGTTCACAGGGTCGTGTGCGGATGTCACCTCCCTCGACTGGCGACTGCATGCACTGATTAATGTTTTGGTGGTGATCTTGATTGTGGGCGCCAACTACGTCTTCCAGGCCCTGAGCAGCCCAACGCGGTCAGAGATAGGTCGGGCGCACGAGGGTAAGCAGTGGCTGGAGATCGGCGTTCCGTCGCTGCGGAACTTCAGACACATTGGAAAGGGGAGGGTCATCCTGGCCAGCATCCAGCTGACCGTGGCTGTCTTGACCCAAGTAATGTGAGTCTCGATGTGGTTCATCCCAACCCACACCTCCATTCAGGCTGACCATCGGCTGCAGATATAATTCCGTAATATTCACCACACAAGCTGGATTAAGCTACAACCTTATTGCCGTCACCCCCTCTTTCCTCACCGGCTCCTCATTCAGCAATGGGACCGATAACAATGCTGGTGGTCTCAGCCGTAACGAACTGCTCGCGCTCCAGAACCTCGCCGGCCGGGACGAACTCACAAATCTCACCTCTGGCGAGTGTGTCGACCTCTTCAGCGGCGTCTTTAATACCGACTTCCAGAATGTCCTGCTTGTGGTCAACAGCCCCAGCTCGGGCAACTCCCTCGTCGAGACCGCCCAGGCGGGCATCAACCTTCAGACGGGCAACAACATGTCGACCACCATCTCCAACGCCGAGATCTTCTTCGACGGGGCCGTCGTCCAATTTTGCCTGGCACAGAGGAGTGAGGCGACACAAGAGACATGCACGCTGCAGCTCAATGGTATACTCCTGGTCGTTGTCGTGGGGCTAAACCTCATCACCCTGATTGCCACCGCCGCGACCCTTCTTCTGCGCCGCTTCGAGCCACTTGTCACACTCGGCGACGCCATCTCCTCCTTCCTTCGGGACCCGGACCCATCGACGCGCAAGAATTGTCTCCTGTCCAAGAAGAATCTTCGCACCGGCATGGGCGGCTGGGGCTTCACGGACGGCAAGTACTGGGTGCCGGAGCGCGATCACTTCTGGTTCCGGTCACCCTCGCTGCCCAACTGGCTGGGCGTGGCCTTCTGGTGGCTCGCGTGCGTGATTTTCACCGCTGGCGTCCTGGCTCTTACTGTCGCCTCCCAACCCTCGTCGCATCCGCTGTCCCCCTTTGGCGTTGCGAGCCCTCACTCAACGTACCTCCTTCCGACCCCGGCGGCGTCCTCCATCCCTGCCGGATCACTCGCCATTGTCACTTCCCTACCACAGATCCTGATTGCCGGTCTGTACTTCGCCACTAACGCCCTTTTGACCGCCTACTTCCTCTCGCGCGAGAGCAGCCTCCACGCCATCCTGTCACAGAACGTACGCCGAGCCCTGCGTGTCTCGTCTGATCCCGAGGGCCACCAGACCACCAGCCTGTATCTGACGCTACCCCGACCCGTGAGCTGGGGCCTGGCCGTTTACTTTGCGGCCATGGGCTTTGTAATGAGCCAGGCATGTTTTGTCGTCTCCTTGACGTCGAGCGGCTCGCCCGATCCCTCCGACCCGGACGCCTCGCCGCAGCACCTTCTGGGCGTGGGCTTCAGCGGTGTCGCCCTCGCCATCTTGCTGGCAATGCTCATAGTCCTGCTCCTCGCGATCGTGGGGCCCGGGTTCCTCCGCGCCCCGGCCGTGACCATGGCTGACGGCCGCACTGTCGGCAATCCGCTCGTCTTCGAGGGTGGGTCCTGCAGCGCTGTCGTCAGCGCGCGCTGCCACCGCGTGCCCCACGAGGCCGACGTCTATCGGCAACCCGTTGCGTGGGCGGTTGTCCCCGAGACGCCGGGGGCCACCGTCAGCCACGCCACCTACTCAGCACGGCCCTTGGGCGAGCTGGACGCCACTCGGCGCTACGCATGATTTCCTCGCACCTCACATCATATAAAGGTGCCGATTTATTGATTGATTTTTGGATGATATTCTCGAATTTCTTCTCTGCCTGCCTGCTAGGGCCAATTCCCTTCGACTGTCAATATGTTACAGTCCTCCCCCATCTCGGAATTGGAGACGCTATTCTTTTTCGGAAGGGGGGGGGTGGGGGGTTGGGTGATATACCACAAAAATAGCCGAACTGGCAGAGTGGTCTGGTTCTCTGTTCTGGGAGAAAAGAGCAGCTACAGGAAGAGTTGTGCAACTTTTACTTTTTGTCACAGGCGGAATCCTAGGGATTTGCATCTTGATGGGCTTCGGAGTTTTAAACGGAATGGATGATACCAGCTGGGCTTGTGATGATTAGCTATGAGCGCATGAGATCTAATGATAAACCTATCATACCAAAACAAGACCGTGACCCTGTAGTCTCTGACCGTTACCTAACCTCTGATCCGTCCCAGGCCGCAGCGGATCTGTTCACTACCCATAGTCGGCGCTTTCTTGATATATCTCGGGTATAGCCATTTCGATCTACGACTAACAAGTGCTTAGGTAACACGGCGCGGTTGTTCTCATTTTCGGGAGCTTACACGACAAGCAGACTCTCGAAACTCAAATGGTGCGATCAGTACTCTCGCTTGTGCATATACGGACAGCTGGACACACTGTTGTAGCACACAGAGACCGTAGCAAGAATATGCAACTCGACATTTGGATCGCAGTTTCAGGCCCTGCCCTCGCTCGTAGAGGAGTCGGCCGGAGGCTCTGGTATCTATGTTCAATAATGTCAAAGTTACGTGCAATGGACACCGGTTAGGTGACCCACCCAATTTAAGATATGGTAAACCATGGGAGACCCCAAATGCCCACCCTGCTGCCCAGAAAACAAGAACTCACTCTCAAGGTATCAAAAATGTGTCAAGCCCGTCAAGGAGGAAAGAAAATGAATAATGCCGTGGTCCTGTAATGCCCAAAACGCCCCGTTTATATATATCTCTAATGTGATTGAAAGAACACAACAATAGTCTGCGAGTCAGGTCGATTCCCAAGGAATGCCCTTCTCGCTGGCACCATGGATTTGGATGCTAGACGTCGATAGGGTCGTCGAGGAAGTTGTAGCCGTCGTCTTCTGGTGGCAGGAAATAGGCGCACGATGCTAGGGCACCGACCAACACGGCGGCCACGCTGGCGCTAACGGTGCACAGGATCCAGGACGTGTCGAGTCTCCAGCCTGGGACGGAGAAGTATTCGTCATTATCGTAGAGGAAGGACTTTATGCGAGATCACCGTCAGCAACCAGGAGGGCTTGCTCATCGTAGAGGAGCACCCATGTAATAAAAATAAAAAGACTCACAATCAAGCCCATGGCAGCGAACTGCACGACAGAGACCACGCTCAGTAGGCCGCACAGGACCTTCCAGCCATACTCCCTCTTGACCTGGCCGCCGCCGATGGCGACCACGAAGCAGACCAGGGTGGCGAGCTCGGCGATGGTGGCGAAGCTCATGAGGAAGCCGGAGGTGCGCCACATGGAGCAGAAGTACCTGTCGTTGGGGTCGCAGTCCTTCTCCTCGTCGGGGAACGTGCGGCAGGGCTTATCGGGCAGGGCGGTGTTGCAGTAGTGGTGAAGGCCGAGGTGTTGGGAGTAGACGGTGTCGCTGTTTTGGGACTCAACGTCCATGCTGACCCAGTGGGGGACCAGGATGGATGTGAGGGTCAATGCCGACGCTGTTGAATGGTATGTCATGTTAGCTATACGCGCGGCGGGCGATATTGATCATGTATGGCAAGGTGGTCGGGTGAGGTTGTCCCCGTTGCACGTTTGACGCCGGTGACGACATGATATGACGCTGTTGTTCGGGGTTGCGACTCGTGCAGGCTGAGTGCTGAAACCATGACCCGGCGCGGGGCACAGGTTCAGGAACGCGGGCATCTTTGGCAGAGCTTCTTGGTCTCGCGGGCAATCCTCCCAAATGGCAGGTGAAGCTCGACGCAGAGGGGGAGGACTGGCAATTTCGCAAAGGGTTCGTCCCCTTGGAGCTGGGCCCAGGTGTGCGGTGGTAGTGCGGGTGGAAAGCTCCTTGGATGACGGAGGCGGGTGCGAAAGAGGGTGGGCTCGAGCGGGAAGTGCGCCGTACGGGCTGGCTAATGGCTTGGGGTTACGTACCGGCAATGAAGACGGCGAGCGAGGCGCCGTAGACTGATAATCGTGTCATGGTCGTGGTTGTTTTCCAATCGGTGCAGGATGGGCTTGGACCTGAGAGAAGCTGCTGCTCTAGACGGGGTCCTTCCAGCTCGGGGAGTTGTGTTTGTGGTGTTTGTGTATGAGAAAAGAAAATGAGCTGGGGCTAAGATTGGGATCGGGATTCTGATGTGGTGTGATGGAAAACGGTGGCAGGTTTCATGGGCTGCAAGTGCACACACCCCCCCCCGGACGCCCCCAGACACTCGACCTTCCTAATAAACATCCAAGGTCAACTGCTCCCAGGCTCCAGAAGCCGGGGTGGCCCTGACCGCTCGTTCCCCACACTGACTTACAGCCATTGATTCTTCCTTCTTGGTCTCTCACTGTGTATCTGTGTCCATAATACTCTCACGTCCACTTGTGAAGAACAACAAACATACGACGGCTTGAAGCACCATCTGGCCAGGCTGCACGATGCTATTCTGGATGTTGGACTCGAGTCCTCGTTCTGCATGTCGGCGCGGGAACAAGAGCCTGGACAGTCCAAGTCATATACCGTCATACCGTCTGGGCTAGTGGTCGGGAATGCGACATGGTTTCCACTCTCGCGACCTGCAGCCTCTTTTCATGGGTCTGCCTCGAAGCGGCATGGCCTCGTGCAGCCAACCTTGGAACCCGCGGGAGCCTCCCACACAACCACTCCCACCTGACCTCACCGGCCTGTGAGAGACGGTCAATCGCTCCGGGCGAACCCAACTGCCTGCCTGCACAGATAAGAGGCCCCCCTCGGGGATCGGCAGCATGGGCTTGTCTGATTCGATAGTGTCTTGCTCCTGACGTCGGCATCTCTAAGCCTTGGTCACATATCACCAACTCGCCAGATCGACTTCCACGAGCACATGAGCCAGTATATGCAGGCAGTTCGGGTCTTTCTATGTCGACGATTCAGCCTCTCGCGCTTCTTGAATCATTTGTTATTTGTGTGCGACTATCACGAGCACCGGAACATGATGAACAGTGAGGATGGCTTTGCATGCCGCACAGAAAAGTCACCCTTGGCCAGCACTCAAGCAACCCCATTTTGCTACCAGCTAGAAGCTCCAAGAGTGCCCAAGCCGAGGTCATCGCCTTCTCACAGGTTTCAATAACTTTGTGCCATGTCGCACACCACAGTATGCTCGGTACTAGCGAAGCTGGGCTGCCCGCTTTCCCCTCACCAGCTGTTCAAACCGAACCGAGCATGGGCTGTAAACATGAAGCGGGGAGTAAATAAACCCGTAGTACCCCGAGGAAACAACGTCGCAGAATTAGCAGTGGCAAGTCGTGAGCCTACTACATATCTTCCAAATTTGATTCAAGTAGTTCTTTCACCTTCAGGGCAGTGTATTCAGCAGACAATGGCCACTGGCAACCGCCTTACCAACAAGGTCGCCCTCATCACGGGCTCCTCCTCCGGGATAGGGCGCGCTATCGCACTCCGTTATGCTGCTGAGGGCGCCAAAGTCATCTGTGCCGACCTCTCGCCGGCAGCGCGCGTTGCAGTGCTGAAGGACCCATCTTGGCAGGCGGATGGCGAAGCGCAGCCCACGCACGAGCTCATCGGACCTGGTAACGCGGCCTTTGTGCAGACCGACGTCGGGGAAGCAGCTGCTGTCGAGAATGCAGTCCGGTTCGCGGTCAAGACATTCGGCCGCTTAGATGTGTAGGTCACGCAGATACGAGGCTCGCTAGAAAAAGTTTCAAGACCAATGTGCCGCTGATAACAGACGCAAGCATGGTGAACAACGCCGGTATAGCACCCGAGGCCAAAGCCGTGGGGCCCATTCACGAGCAGCAAGATGAAGTCTGGGACCTGACGATGCGAGTGAACGCCAAATCTGTGTACCTCGGGTGCAAATTCGCCATCAGACAGATGCTGGCCCAGGAGTCCAATGAGAGCGGGGACCGGGGCTGGATCGTCAACGTGTCGAGCATCATGGGGACGGTCGCAACACACAGGGCCCGTAAGTCTCAAATTTGACAATGGTAGCAACGCGCCTCACTAACTTAGATGCCGTCAGCGTCGTACTGCGCCTCCAAGGGCGCGGTCTCGAGCCTCACCAGGCAGGTGGCCTTGGACTACGCCACGCACCGCATTCACTGCAACGCCGTCTGTCCCGGGTTCACCGAGACGGCTATTTTCCAGGAGACGACGTCTTTTGGACCAACTCCACAGCTGCTGGCTGAGCGGCACCCTTTCGGCGGGGTGGGCACACCGGGGGATATTGCGAAAGCCGCCGTGATGCTGGCCAGTGATGATGCGAGCTGGATTACCGGCGTGAACTTGCCAGTAGATGGGGGATATATCATACATTAGGTATGGTTATCTGAATCTCTCACTGGTGCTCAAGACGTTCAAGCACATGTCGGCATATTGTAAGCCAATTACTTTCTGTGGCTCTTTTCCGAAATAGTAGGACATGGCGCAATTGAGTTATCTAAGTAGACAATCTGATTCTTCAAATCAGTTCAACTTCGCATTACACCATAGCTTTCTCAGCACCCCTGGCAATTTAGGTGTCCCTGGAGCCAAGCCCCTCCATAATCTAACGATATTCTCTGATATTTTCCAAGAGTTTTGGCTGTACGAGTTACAGCTCCAGACCTTGTGCCAGCCCTTTTGCTAGATATATAGTTTCATTAATCTGGAAGTGATATCACGCATCCAGCAGTGCTAGGACGAAACCCCGAGAAAAGAGGGCATAGGTAAGATTTCAACGTAGTTCCGATTCGACCCCAAATCTGATTGCAGATCCGGCTTATTAGACTTCAAGTGTCCATATGTACGCATCATTTTTGTCCACGATTTGGTAATGACATGTTGAACTCCTTTTCATGGCAGCCCATCTGAGAATTTATCTTATCTCGCGTCACATAGAACTTCATGGTTTGGAATCTTCCCTGAGTCATGGTTTCATGGTGTTAGGTTCGCGAGACCGTCTAAGTGGTTGCTGGTTTCGTTCTTAGTCCGTATACACCCCGAAGGCATACGGTCCTTTCATATAGTTGCAAACGCTCTAAGACTCGCTGGTAAAAAGAAACACCGAGCGGATAATAATATGAAAAGACACATTTGATGGGCGCGTGGCCTTAGCCTCTAATTGGTTCTATTCCGTTTACAGCCGTAGCTATACGCAGCGCCTTCATACAGTCGTAAACGCTCAAGACCCAGCGTTTAAAAAAAAACACACATTGCCGATAACAGTGGTTAGATACGATAAGTAAAGAGGAATTAGTAAGTTTATAGGTTAGAGGTATTAGAAGTACTTAGTATAGGTAGTGTAGGTATAAGGTACTAATGTTAAAGAGGGTGCTTTAATCAGTTACAGGTATATATTACTTAATATAAATCTAACTACTACTTATAAGAAGGATTACTTAGCTAAAAGACTAGGATTTCAAGCCGGTAACTTGAAATCTAAGCAGTATATAAGCACCCCCGGGGCCACGCACGTTCCGTAACATTACCCTATACTCTCTGTTTTTTGCCCTGTAAATCTCTGTTCTCTTACGCATTGTTCTTCTACTACGGGAGATATGTCGACATAATCGAAGCCTTAATACACTGGGTCCCGAGTAATCCGGGCACGGTAGGATTGACAGTAATAATTATGCGCATCACTGAAAAGTGGGCAAGAGAGCTTGGTATGGAAGCCGGCTGTAGAATGAGAAGCTTAGGGTTTATTGCTTGGTAGATTTGAGTACGACTCACTTAGGTTGGCCGGCTGTGCCAGAGTCCTAGAATACAAGAAAACGATGGTCCGTCCAAACCCTCTCCATCGTCAACACGACATCATCAAGCCATGGTTACCATTGATTTCTGTGCCAAATGACGCTCATCTCAGCACCCAAATGTGTCCCAACGCAGGCCGTGATTAAACGCAGAAAGGCTGGCCAACATCTGCCCTCCACTCGCAGTGGCCCGGGTAACACGGGCTGTTCACCTGGAAAACGCCATTATGGCAGATTCCCTGTTGGTGAGACTGTTAGCCACTGAAAGAGAAACTAGGTTCATATGCCAGGTGAAGGGTGTTCACATACGACGTTGGTACAAGTTGTGTCACAACTCATCGCACCTTGGAGCGCCGGATCGAAGCCGCAGCTGGCGCCGATGCTGAACGTCGCGGAACAACCTCGGTCGCTTTCGGAGGAGACAGCGACCTCTCTGGGCGTCGGAAGTTCAAAGCGTGTTGAATCCCGCGGCGGGCCGCAACCGGCCTCATTACCGAAGCCCGGAATATAATACTAGCACATTTCGGGCTCGCATTTCTCTTTCAGTTCCCATTTCTTGGATTTACAGATCATCTATTCTTGGTTAGAAGCGCCTGTCAGTTCATCAAAGCAAGCCCGGAGGCTTTCGTGCAGGGAAGGGCTGTCGTGGGCCCGGACTTACGGCGTTATTGTAGCCGGTGTCGCAGGCCTCGCGTTCATCCTCTTCACACTTCTTGCCAAGCTCAAATTCGGGGTCAGTAGGACGTAAGACGCCACCAAAGGGGCGACCTGTGTCTGGGTTGACGACGATGCGAGATACTCCAAAGGCCAAGGGCTGGGCAAAATTGTCAAAGCTGACTGCGCGGGTGACCAAAAGAGCGAGAAAACCGGAGACGAGAGCCGAAGAATGCATTTTCAAGACTTGAAGCGGGTGGTAGAAGTCCAAGGTGAAGTGGGCAAACTGCAGGTGGCACAGTAGGAAGGGGGGTGAAGACTCGTGCGGATAAAACAACACGTGCTCTCCGGAGCTTTTCGGTCAAACGTGTCTGCGGTGAGATGGAACGATAAGAGAAAAGACGGGCCAGAAAGCAGCTAATGCTCAGAGTGATGTCTGGTTGACTGATGCTAAAGAGGTTGGATGGAAAAAGAAGAAGCAAACATTTTCAGACCCTGTGAGAGGCGACTTGGACCTGACCCGGTTTGGCTTCAATAACATTCAAGTTCGCTCCTTCTTGTCTTTGATGCAGCTAGGCGCCTGTGCGTGGGCTAACTTTCGGATAAGGAGGCAGCCCCGACCATTCTGGATACCCGGGTGGAGTCTTACAAGACCATACCTTCCATTCTGAGTCCAGTACTTAGGTAGAGATTGAGAGTCTGTAAGGGCACAACTGTCTGATCACATGGGATTTTGGGCAGGCACGATTCGACTCCCGGCTCTTCCATCTGGCTCAGCTACAAGCGTGTGAAAGGTCCGAAAAAGAGATCGCAGATTAGCACCCTAAAAACAGAGGGTACACCCGTACAAGACTAACAACCTAATACCTACCGTAGCGCTCCCTATAGGGTTATTATAAACAGTGACAGGACTATTCCTTTAGTAATAAAACAGTACCCTTAATAATTCCTTCTACTTAGAATAGTCCTAAATTCACTATAAGCTAGTAATAGCTATAAGATATAATAGTATCTCTTTTTAAGATTAAAGGTTCTTTAAGATTAAAAGAATTCTTTAAACCCCTCTTTTTTCTTTAAAACCCTCCTTTCTAAAGCTTAGAATACTCTTTCCTTTAAAGGAAAAAAGTTAGTTAGGATATAAAAAAAGTAAGTAAGTAAAAAGTTTATTTTAAAAAAGAATATTATTTAAAGAATAAGAAAAGAATTCTTTATTAATTAGTTTTAATATATACTTTTTAACTTTTATTATATACTTTTATCTAAATACTTACTTATTTACTATAATATTCTTTATAAAGTTTTTATAAATATAAATAGTTTTTAAAAAGTTTAATCTTTAAATTTAAACTTTTAAACTTTTATTTTAATAAGATAACTTAGGTTATATTAATACTAAACTAGTTATTTTATAAAGGATTATCCTTTAGAATCCTTATAGGTTATCCTATAAAAAGTTGTTCTATAAAGGCTCTTTTTCTATAGGGCTTTGTCCTAGTGGAGGTTATCCTAGAGGAGGTTGTCTAAGAGGAGGTTGTCCTAGAGGAGGTTGTTAAGTAAGGAGCTATCCTATACAAGGTTATCCTATGAAGCTTAGGTATACCCTCCCTTTTTGCGGGTGCGAATCTCCAATCTCCTGAAAATTTGCCCAGAGGCCTGCTAAGTCAGACGTGGATGATATTAATTTTAGTGGGTGCCATAGACCCTGCCGAGTCCTGTGATACACATCTCCTGCGTGGCGATTTTCGTGGTCGAGTTTGAGATACACGCCTGGGTGATTACCTACCTAACTACCCGGGTGAATTGGTATCTACCACAATACAGCACCGTTTCTCCGACCGCGACCTGGAAGACAGGTCGCTTATTAAAGCGTGTGTACAAAGGAATTTGCGGTAATGCCTCGGAATTTCTTGCCGAAAAACCAGAAGATGATACCGGAACAGGAGAAGAAAGTGATGAGGGCCATGTTCGTCAGGATAGGCGGGATGAAACCCTTCTCCTCTGCCCATGGCGTCAGGAATTTTGACACGCCGTAGCCCCAGAGGTTTTTGTTTCTGTTCAGTGTTAGTAACCATCTCTTTGTTTCTTCAAGACAGCGGGTTGATACTCACATCGTGATGGTCACGAACAACGATCCCGTGACCGGTTTGTAACTGTCGATGGCATACGTCGAGGCAATACTTGGCAGAGCAGCGACCTGACAGCCCAAGAAGCTGTAGCCCACAATTACGATGGCCTCCCACTGCCAGTGGTAGTCGTAGCCCACAGAAGTGACGATGCTGCCAATGATCATGATAATGATGTATGGAACCATGGCCACCAGTCTCATCTCGGGCTCCCGGACACCATTGTTTCGGTTGGTCAAATAAGCTGCCACCCAGTCGCTGAGGGGCCCACAAGTGAAGAGTCCTATCATCCCACCAACCAGCACTGCGAGATTGAACAGCCCGATAGTCTGGGACGAGAAGTTGTATGGCGGAGCAGCGAAGGCTTGGGACTGAGACAAGTTGACGACGAGGAAGCCAGAAGCACTCCAAGAAACGACGAACGCGGCGAACTCGACGATTGGGAAGAGGTGCAGGTAAAAAGGCAGCCAGAGTTCGCGAAACAGATTTCCATGGTAGGGCTGGAAAGGCAAGAATTGTTTCTTCCCCGGGCTACCTCGGCCAAGACAGGGGTCGACGTGTGTTTCGGTAGGAGCAATCTGGCCCTCGGTGGCTGTACTGTGTTGAGTTTCTTCTTGAGTTACTTGTGTTCCCAGGCCTTCTTCTTGATCAGTGCCACTATGCTTTTCGTGGAGTAAGCCATTCGTTTTGTCGATAACGGCCTTTGGGTTCCTGACGGGGGGCGGCTTCGGCGCGTCGCCTGTCTCCCAAGCCCTGTGGTACCGGGTCTCTGGAAACAGGAAGATGCAGACAACCAGGGTGAATAACAGCATTCCTGTGTTGAACCACCAAAAGCTTTCCACACCTGTATGCTCAGCCATCGCACCGCTGATGATTGGCCCAACCATCAGAGATCCGAAGTACAAGCTGAAGTAGAGTGTTTGATACTTTCCACCTGTTAATTTGTTCCCGGTTAGAAAACAGTACCTCAAAATTCAGGGTTCCGACTCGTCCTAGTCCATCCCAAAATCTGTGGACACGAATAGCGAAATTGCAGGCGGAAAATCCACTTACGATCATGCAAAAAGATCACATCTGCAATAACTTGTGGCATCAGAGTCTCACAAGGACCAGCACCTATCCCGTTCAGAACCGAAGCACCCATGAAACTGTTGTAATCCTTGGCTCTCGCTCTCCAGATCGAGGAAATAACACAAATCGCCATGGAAAAGATTGCGACGGGGCGTCTTCCAAAGCAGGTGCTCATCGGTACCCAGATGAAGTTGCTGAAGCCCAGAACCAGGATTGCAACGCCCGTGAACTGAACCACATCTGCAAGGCTGCGGTTGTACAATTGAATATAGTTACCGAACATGGGTGCGAGGGCGAGGGGCCCGAGATTCTGACTGAAAGAGACGGCTGTAGCACAGAATACGGTCGCACCCTTCCAGAACGGCGACCAGTTCAGGGGGTCACGGGGATCGTCGGATGGCTGGGGGACAAGAACGGCACGGTTGTTGCCCTTGACGAAATGGTGAGTTCCCACATCTTGCATGAGCTCCGTCCCTGGGTAGATCTTCGTGTGGAGGACCTCCTCCAGCTCGTGGATGGTGTTCTGGTCCAGATTCTCGTCCATTTTGGCGAGGTCTCGAGCGCTGTCAACAGGCCGATTGGCGAGAGTGGGTGTATTCGGGGACTTCAACGTCGAAGGTTCCGCCTCTGCTGCGCGTACAAGGACACTTGGGTAGCGCGATCGAGAATGCAACTCCCTAACGTCCTTTAAAGTGTCAGACGCCCGATTTAGGGTTGGACCGGCAATACAGCCGAAGAACGCACAGCGCTCGTAGATTGCGGACACGTGTGGACAATATTTATTGAGACACTCAGCAGCGCTTTCACAAGCTGGACTGGATGCTACGTGCTAATTTTATGCGTTCCGCCCCTGGCCCCAGATCATACAGGTATGGTTTTGCAACCATGTCGACGGCCTGCCACACCATTGGATCCAAGGTGCGGAGAGAGCTGGCAGGTCTCCCTTCGGGATGGGGCGGCGGCAATTGGACCTTTAGAAGATGGTCCCGTCGTCCGGCGCACCTTTCCTCAAGTGACGGATAGAGTTTCCTGCAAGCTAATCGCCGTCATCAAAGGATCGCTGCAGTATGACATCTGGATCAGCGGAATTTGCACAGACATACACGTGGCCAAGCCTAGCGTTGCATTTCCGCCAGCGCTTGCCTCCAGAAGCTGCAGTGGCGAACTTCTCCCACCAAGGTTCAGGCCAAGTGAACAACCGAGGTGGAACTGTGCAGTTGGTTTCCCTATTTCGCCCAGCACTGCTGGTTTCTGTTGTTCCCCGGCGTGGCGCCATCCCAGGTCTCGGGACCCCAGGTTTTCCCCACAACCCGCCCATGCGCGCCGCTGTGGTGCTTCCCCGCGACACAAGCATAGTTAGCCTTGTATGCCTCAGTACGGCCGTATGTTTCTCCGCTGCAGAAAGACTCTAAGCTCTTATCTTAGTAACTTGTTTAGCGCGCGCGTGAGCCATCTAGTTGGTTTCATAAGCTTTACCGGTAAATGCCATAGGCAAGTGAGTCGCTGAAAGCCGCTAGCCGGCCTAGAACGAGCTCGACCCAGAAGGTCGGTAAGCATTGCGTTAGTGGTTTTCTAGATCCACCACGTGCTTGCAGACATCCGCTGTCACTAACATGGAAAGTGAAAGTTGACGAGGCTCCCACTGGCTGTTAGCAGACATCCGGATAAAGGCTAGTGTCTCCCCTTATTCCGTATGCCTTTTGAAATGTGACGAATACAACGGTGGATTCTGATCTGTGTACTGCTCGATTTGGGTCCAAGGAGTAGCTATGTCCGGGTTTTCTATTAGGCTAGCATATGCAGTATTGATTTGACGGGCAGTATGCAAGTGTCGTGGATGAGAAGTTACCTGCTACGCTTCAGCAAATGTCACCCGGGGGGAGGGGGTCCTCAGAGTATATGTAGCCTTAGGCAGATTCTCATATGTGGCCATGGTTTATGGCGTCGTTGAGAGTGTACGTGTACTACTAATAAAGCGTTACGTGAACTATAATTGAAAGCTAAACAACGCCTAGAACTTCAGTCAGCCGTTGTCATAACAAGCTTTTGCTTATACTTACATCGAGTCTGCTGACCTCCGCCGTCTCATTTTTAAGTGATAAAGCTGTAGAATTAAGATAAGTGGTAATGGGAAGAGGCTTGCTCAATATGACACAGTCCGCGTGCCACCAATATTTTCTCGATGACTATCATGGCATGAGTTTCGACTCAGCGGGACATTGGGACTTTAAAGACATTCCTTGCAACGCGGCCGGTCTGATTCAAACTTCACCATACTTGAAAAGATTCGGTCCAGGATCGCATCAACGAATCAACTATGA
This sequence comes from Diaporthe longicolla, assembly GCA_000800745.1. Classification (NCBI taxonomy): domain Eukaryota; kingdom Fungi; phylum Ascomycota; class Sordariomycetes; order Diaporthales; family Diaporthaceae; genus Diaporthe; species Diaporthe longicolla. Next base: position 123,876 of record JUJX01000109.1, on the reverse strand, counting down.
AAAAAAGTCCATTGCTTCTTGCTACATACAGAGCAGTTTGTGCGCGTACTGTCTCTTCTCCAAGGGGAACCCCAGATCCTTGGTCGCGGGAATCGGACAGGAAAGTGGAAACCTAGGAAGTGTCAGGATAGAAGCTCATTAGAAAACTGTCTATAGTGGCCACGAAATCCCATGTCTGCCCGTCCCTAAGACGGTGCAGCACATCTCATATGGTCTCTCGTGCCTGACGATACCAGCATGATTGGTTCATTCAATGAGTAGCGCTTTCTCATCGGGAAACGGGAGAGCCGGAATGCAGACTACTGAATCATGTTCCAACCATGGGCCAGGACGGGAGTAATGTGCTCAACCGCTTGCGGCGCGCTCCGGCCCAGCCCGACAAGAGGGTGCCTGAGAGAAGCAGTTCTAGTTCGGGCACAAGACAATGCCGTCACCACGATGGGATTAATGCTACGAGCAAAAGAGCGGTAAGAAGTCGCACAACTTTACTGAGGCCTTCCTGGAAGATGGCGACCCGAACTAGACGATTCTGCGGATTGACCGCGTGATCACGGATCCCGGCCAAAGTGCCAGAAAAGACGTGAAACAGGGCCAGTGATTGAGGCCTTATCCCCAGCAAGATGGGGCATTACACTCGCGTGTGTTTGGGACCTTCGTCGTCCTATAAACTTTAAAATTCACCCACGCAATCCGCGAGCTAACTGGAAACGCTGCTGGGTACTCCTCCTTCAATGTTCGGGCGAGGTCATATGTCATACCCGTCCATGTAGGTTTCGAGCTTGTATTCGACATGAGTTCGATCTCAAGATCCAGAAACCTACTTCTTGAAGAGATTCAGACTACCTGACGCATCAGTTTACCTGACGCATCAGTTTGTTCACTCGAAGGCCTTAGAGCAACCCGCCATCTTGGGCCAAACTGTTTGCTTGCAGAAACAAACAGATAAAGTTCGGACTAAGACCCTAGCAGAGCTTAAATGCTGTGTATCAAATTACGGGCCTGCCCGATACAGTCAAAGCGGTTCTGGTGTGTAACGGCCAAGTCTCATTTGGATTCTCCGCCGAGAACATTCCACCGGACTCGCTCCGCTCTAGTCTGTAATTTTGGGCGGAACCCAAATCTACATACGTAAACCCCGTAACAGGGAGTTGGTAAAGCTTGGCGAGTATGCGACGACATCTCAAGTCATGTTCACATAAAGGTGCCCGCCGGCTTTAATCTCGCCAATTGTGTCTCGTCCTGGTCGGATCATGCCGAGTAGAGAGCTAAGTCTCTGCTTCTAAAAAAGAAAAGTAGAACTCTTTGAAACTTTCCGCGAGCTCAAACAAAACAGACGATCGATCACAACCTGGCATCTTCTCTTCGCTATGCTCATAGGCAACCACATATAACCAAGCCGTATGAGTCATCAGCAAAACCACCCACTGACGCGACTCGGGGGTCCTGCGGTACGGTATTCCGTTCACGGACATCCTTGGCAGGGTCTTGACCCCTCAAACGACTCTGCTACTCAGCCAGCCCAGACAATCTGGAGTCGGCTCCATCGAGTCGTGCTTATGGAGAAGGAAATCTCTCGGCCCGCGAAGGCAGAAAGTGGGCCGCACTCTTGCTCTCCACTCGTGTGGAGGAACGAGAACTTTAGCAGCCCTTCTGTGGCACAATTAGATGAATAAATCACCTTAATTGGAAGACACATTCAACCATGTACCAAGTAGATAGAACTTCCAAGATAGTGTCTAGAATCGGCGATCTAGTCCTCGGCTCTAGTTAGGACTTCGGGATCTGTGCTTCAGCTCTTCAGCTGGGCGACAATTTCCTATCCCATGCATTGATGTTTACTACAGACCATGAACCCCCGCAGGCTCCTCCGCGTGAGGCCGTTGGGCATGACAGGGAGCATCTTTCTCTTCTGTGCTTCTGTAGGATCAAAGACTGATCAAACACATGGCACAGATTAATGGAGTTTAAGAGAGTGGTTTCACGACGGAAGAGGGGATGAATCGTCGCCGTCTCAGTCGACTCATACGGGCAGAACGGCTCCGATTGCGAGTCGTAATTCCATCGTTGTCCCTTACACTTGAGCGGAGTCACCAAGACTACACCGCTGAGGCACCTGGGCAGCATTAAATGGCTCGCTTCAGAACCCGTATCCACATTCCGTTCGCCGCGTATCCCGAGCAATGGATACTAGTACATAGTGAAGTAAAGCTGGCTGACTATGCGATGCTCCACAATAATCTAATACCACGAGTCCCCCAATGGCCAGGCTAGGAAATGGATATCTACTCACCACAGAAAACGGGGCGCGACAACACCGGCTCCGCCGACCCTCAGAAAGAGCTTAAAAAATGGAACCCAGTATCCATCATATGATTCCACAGTCGCGTGCACGACGTTGTTTTGGAGGCGGGCCGTCAAGGGACCGATATTAGCCCTTAACATCCTGTCGGAACCCCTTTGTACACATTAGCACCCGGACGACTGCGAGGACACGGAATCCACCCTCTTCACCGAATTGGTCTTCCAAGGTTGGTTAAGAGTTACATGAGCGGTACAAGTCCATAGATGGTGGATACCGAAGCCTTGCCAGTATCGTCAGCCTCTCAACTATGGGTCAAGTCGCTAAGTCGTTGCTATGCCTCTTACAAGCGGGGACACCGTCCAAGACGAGGCGCCATCCTCTTGAATCATCCTAATGCATGCTCTCTTGTGTTGATGTTCAGATTTGTAATAATTCCCGAATATTGACCAGAGTATATCGGCTGAGGCTGCTTGCTTAGGAGGAGAAACAACTCTTTATAAGGGGCCCCTTCACGACCATAATCGGAGAGAATAGCCATCATTCTTCACACTCTATCAAACTCACTTAGACACATATCCAAGTTTCTTGATCATCACATCATGCCTCTCGTCCTCTCAAAAGCTACCAGGCATCTGGCCACTCGCCATGGGCGATCACTTGCCACTAGGGCCATGGCCACAGTCCATAATACCCACATCCGGGATGCCGGAGCCACCATGCCTCCTGGTCACAAGGCCAAGGTGGGGTGTCTAGAGACGTTCGACCTCCCCGATCGTGTCACCGGATCACCCGGTGATAAGGCGATGGGACAAGCAATTATAAAGGCTTGGAAAAGAGACGGCATCTTTCAGATCTCTATGAATAGCAGTCAACGGGAGATCTACAAGTACGCAGAGAACGCCAGCAAGAAGTTCTTCACCAAGCCCCACAATGAGAAAGCCGCCTGCGTTGACTCGCAAAGCTATGCTGGATACATTGCTTCGGGTGAGGAAATAACAGACGGCATTGCGGACTACTCAGAGATCTTTACCGTCACAAAAGATCTCGACTTGGCGGAGCCCAGGGTGGCTAAGAAGTGGCCTTGCCATGGCCCATGCCCATGGCCGGACGCGGAAATGCGGGATCCCATGAAGTCTTACATGAACTACCTCGGCGAGTCTGGTGAGAAGCTTCTAGCTTTGACCGAGCTCGGACTGGGCGTTCCCAGGGGCTCTTTACTGCAGTATACGCAGGACGGGTGGCACCACATGAGGGTCCTCCGGTAAGCTCTCAAGTCATTCTCCATCATTCGGTGTCCAGTGACTAACTCAACCCCAGATTCCCTCCCACAAACAAGACGAACGGCAAAGGAAAGGCTGGTCGTGGTATCGGAAGTCACACCGACTACGGTCTGTTGGTCATTGCTGCTCAAGATGATGTCGGAGGACTCTTCATCCGTCCTCCCTACCAAGGCGAGACTTACGCGAACTGGGAGAAGAGCGCCGCTGGCATGAAGGAAGATGACGAGGGTTGGGTCTACGTGCCTCCCGTCGCCGACACATTCACAGTATTCCCTGGTAAGCAAAATCAGACTAGCAAGGTACAAGTACGCGAAGTTGATCCCCATCTAACATCTACTAGGTGATATGATGCAATACATGACCGACTCCTTCCTGCCATCCACCCCTCACAAAGTCGGACTGAACACAAGGGACCGCTTCGCTTTCGCCTATTTCCACGAGCCAAGCTTCCAGGCTGTTGTGAAGCCCCTGGAGGGATACAACAATGACCAGAAGCCTCAAGAGGGTATCCACTACGGAACACACTTCACCAACATGTTCATGCGGAACTACCCGGACCGCATCACCACTCAGAGGCTTCTCGCTGAGGACCGCTACAAGCTGCTTGCGCAGCCTGAGCTCCGGATCATGACGAGCCAGGCACTGGGGCAACAAGCGACGATGAGCGCAGCTCAAAGATCAGCTACCTTTCAGTCTGCTTAGGTGACATCGAAATAGTTTTTTAGGGTTTCTAGGAGTTCAGCGTATTGGTTTCTCTCTTGGATAAAAGTACAAATAGAATACTGAAATTGACACTGTCAACAATACTTCCGTCCTTTCATAACTTGAACAGGTGCCAGAGGATACCTGCTATAGGACGAATGACTTGACTGTCATTTTGGCCATAGCCGTTACCGGCCGAGGGCACAGTGGAATTCGCTTTCAGGTTCGTCAAATCGACAGTTGCAGTGCGTAGACAGCCGTATACTATATGAGGCGCCGTACATGGCTCCGGACTTATACGGAATAGAAAGGAACCAGATAGTCGTAAGGTCACGATTTCCAGAATCAACCTTATACTTGTGACCACCATCCGAAAGCCTTCAATCCAACTTCATTTGAAAGATATAAGTATGTCGTGCCACTATTCTCGTCCACGTGTTCGTATTTCCGGCATGGGTGTTGGGCAAACCCAATACTTTCCAGCCATCAGGGAAGATAAGGAGCATCGCCACTAACGGGTCGACGGGTTACGTTTCCAATCCCCCATAAATATAACAGGTACGTGGTCCCTTCATACAGTAGTGCACGCTCAAGACCCAGCGCTCAAAAAAGAAAAGATATAGTGCCAATAACAATGTAAAAGTAATACAGTAAGCGGGCACGTGGCCTCAGCCTTGTGCTGCACAGACGAGGCTAAGAAGCATCGCTCCTGACGGTGTCGTTGATCGTCGACACTATCGCTACTAAAGGCTTGAATTAAGGCGTTAGCTTCGTGTATCGCTTGAACCTATGTATACAAATAATGGTGTTGATTGGCTCCCCATCACCTGGAACTGCAGTCATACTCGAAGCAGATTCGACAACTTCCGCAGGCCACGTCACGAGTCTACATGTTGCCTGTCATCTGATTCGTCTTCGCTCCGTTCCTGTCCACTAGACGTACCCTCGCTTCCTGTCGCGTAAGTTTTGCTCTCTGGTGCTGACTTGACCGATGCATTTGACCGTTGGAGGTCTTCACCTGAATTGCCGAACCTTCCTAAATGTAAGCTCCCTGGTACGAGGCTTCCTGGGTGAGCATCCCCTCCCAGGCTGCCCAATGCCCTCACTGGCCGTGGTCCTGGAATGGACGAGTCTCCCAACAGAGTCGTCCAATCAGTCCCAGGGTATCTTGGCACACCCCAGGGTTTGTCCTGATAAGTTGGCGTCACAGGCTCTTTCTGTGTGATCCAGTTGATTACAGTGGCGCAGATGAAGACTGCATGGAAGTGGTCAGCTTTATCCGGGGTGGTTCTCGGACTACACCCCAGACTTCGAAAATAACTTACCATCAATCCTACAGAGCATGAGACAAAGCCAGGCGCTGAGTCCATTGTATGCGACTGATACCCCGAGGTTTCTAAGCATGTTAACTGCTCTATTACTTCAGATCTAGGAACCAGACAGATTCTCTGCTCACAGTGATGTAGCAGTCAGAGTGATGACAGAGCCGAAGAATGTCCTTCGCGCAAGATTGTATAGGCGCACAACACTAGAGTCAGTGTCCGGGCTTGCCCGTCGTGGACACACTATTGCTTTCAATCTGTTCGTGCCTTCTGGTTTCAACTCTGGAATTCCTCGTGTTAGCTACAAATGCATCACGAACGAGGATCGTCCCGAGACACACTTATCAAAGGATATAGGAACCATGAGGTCAACCAAAGCTGAAACATAAGATGTTAGTCCTTGTTTGGTTGAGTCCTACTTGACGAGAGCGCACCTATGTGGGAAGTGCTTACATTGATACCAGCGTCACATGCAAAGGCAGTAGCCAGGAATCGCTGGTGTACTCCAATGATACACTAGGTTGACGCAGAGTCAGCTGGCACTGTGAAGAGGCACAAGGCGAGAGCGCTCAAATTCGTGGAGGGTCATCCTCCCCGAGGCAAAAGTCTCCGGAAGCCACTTACTATGCCGGAATTGTTGTGGCTGATGTGGTAGACTATGTAAACCGGCAACCAAGCAACGTAAACCACTACGATTCGTTATTATTAGAGAATGTCAAAAAGTTAGTAAATATAGGCTGAAATAGGCACATACGCAAGACAGCGACAAGGTTAAGGATATAGAGCTTGGACTTGAGGCGACTGCGCCCGTTGCCCCTAATAACATACTACGACTTAGGTTAGCTGGTTTCCGAGATGAAGAATTGAAGAATCGTATATGCTTACAAATCGCTCAACGAGAAGAAGGTATATCAGCTAGACCAGGTCAATACTTTGAAATTGCCGTTTTGGTCACAGAACCCTTATAACATACCACCTTTAAGAGTTGTCAGTTGCCCAATCTCAAATATTGTACAACATGGTTTGTTATCTGACCTTGCTGATGAAATAGCCCACGACGCAAATGTACGAGCCGGCTGCACAGGCTTGTGAGTTGAAATTCATGTCAAAGCTACCGAATTGAAGGACGGAAGAGCCGGCAAAAAACAGCCAGGAGTCCACAAAAAGAGCCAATATGACTGTGTAGGCATGATCAGTAATTATCACCTCGAAGAAGCTGACCTGCATATTCAGGCGCAGGTAAGTGACTCACGCCAGTCGATATAAGAAAGGTCGCGCCATCGCGATATTTGTCGATATCGCTGTACTGTATCATGCCTCAATTAATGTCTCCGAAGCCACACAATTATCCAGTGGGACCTACTAAGAAAATGAAATACGAAGCTCGTAGCCACGAGCGATGTTAGAACGCTAGCGACGCTTCCTGGGAGAGACTCCTCCACGCGGAGGCCGCCTCCAGACCTGGGGCTGAGCCTGTTGTCCGCGCGCGACGTAAGGTCTCCGAGCAAACGCGGCGCCATCGCGGTTCGCCCGCAGAATGGACCAAGTAGGAGGAACGAGAAGTGCGACTTCAGTGTATCGCGGAAATAGGCTGGGCCAAGCACCATTCGCCCTCAGCTCATAACGGCCTTGTCAGTGTCATGGAGTTTCGTGGCAACCAACCTGCGGGGAGAGACCAGATTGAGGCCGGTGTGGGGATCAAACAGTAAAGCATGACCCCTTTGGAGCACAGAGCGCCACTCACGGGGTTTGACGGGATGTGACCCGAGCCCAGAGTTTTGCAAAGCCCTGGAAGAAGAAAATTGACCGCGCCTGCCATGGTGGTAAGTTGATCACCGCCTGTTGGCCCTCGCGACTCGTGCGTACGTGAGGGGCCTGCTGAAATGCTACCCTTGAGTGGACGAGAGGGCAGGAGGGGAGGCTCACATCCGTGCCAAAGCCTAAGCAAAAGCTAAAATTCTGGGGAACAACAAGAAACCGCAGGGATATAGTCACATTGGTTCCAAATCCGAGCCATTGACGAAGACATACCTACTGTGTTGCGCGCGCCGAAAGTGGGCGATAAAACAGGGAGGCATGGCCGTATCGACTGCATTCTTTCACTCAACCAACCATTTATCCGGACTCCATCATGCGGACCATATTCCACTTCAGGGATGGGTTACATTGACTAGAACTAATACCGCGCTACTTGGTGACCGAGTCCGCTTCAGCCATGTCTATAAGCTGCCTTTCTGTTGATGTCTTTGCTAATGCAGCTGATCAGCCTTTTGAGGGACCTTTGAAGAAATCTTGGGGTTCGATCGACAGTCTCTCGACACCTAGGTGGAATGAGGGTATAACTTCCCCTCAGCGTCTGAGCGTGAACGTCCGGAGTATCAGGGATGATGTAATGCATGCATCCCTGACCTGTCAGCAGAAGCGACCATCATGGATGTCCAGGAAAGGATGAGACCACTGGCATGTGGTAGGCTGACGCAAGGCCAATATATATGATTCTCTAAAGAACTTTTATGAGAAGCACGGCCATGGCCTAGTTCGACATTCGATACGGTCGTGTCCAGCAATGAAGTCAACATAAAATATGTAATTGGGCGGCTCAATTCGCCCAAAGGCATGCGCCTGAGCCGTTGAAGCAATGGAGTCCACCCTGACTCCATCAAGGAGCGGGTGTACCCAAACATGTAACCTCAGGTCCATCACAGCCTTGCACCAATCGAACCCAACCACTCCTCTGTCTCATCAACACCCAAGGCAGCAGTCATCAACATCTTTCCAAATGCCTCCACGTCGCCTGGCCCAGCATCCATCATCGTGCTCCGGATAAGACCCCTGCGCACGACATGATGCTTCCTATCACGCCAAGCAGCCGCGAAGTCGAGCGCGTCCCGCGCTTCCCATAGCTGCGCTGACAACGTCCAGCACTGTCTCTTGAGTTCCTCATCACCCCACCGGCAGACTAGCGGCTGTCCTGTGAGCATCTTCCAGACATGCACGAAGAACGACGCGACTAGGAACGTGCGCCGGGCAGACTCTTGGTACACCCAGGACTTCCAGATCTGCCGCGAGGGCTGTGTTGCCAGGGAAAACCCATCGGAATCGCCAGGCACCGTAGTCTGGCCACTTTCTGGTCCGCTCGCCACGTTCCATGACACGTGCTCGTGAAGGTCATGGATTGCGGACTCCAGCTCGCAGAAGGTTGCGTCGGCTGATGACCGGGCCAAAACGTCGCCGTCGAAGAAGCGGATGGATTGATACAGGAGAAGGGCCTGTGTGCGTGCCAGGACGTCGAGGGCCACTCCTTGTTGTGGTGAAGAGCTCAGAAGGTCGTCCATTTTCGTCTCTATGCAGCGCATGATGACGCCCGAGTTGACTGCGTTCTTCGATGCGTGCAAGGCACACGTGGAGATGGCTTCTAAGGTTAATGTCAGCCACACAAAATTTAAAAGAGGAATAAATCTAAAAGGAACTAAAAAGCGCTCGATTTCTTATTTGGGGTGTGTGAGGGCATCCAGGCACAGATGGTCCTTACCTTGCATCTCTCGAGGCATATGGTCCTTATATAACAGCGGGTGACACCACGGTGTCTGATTCTCGAGAAGCATATTCGAGGGCGCTGTTTTGATTCTGTCCACGGCATACGAAAAGTTTGTCTCCAGGGCGGCGTGAAGACGTGCCAGATCGAGCCGTCTCTGAGCAGTAGGGACTCTCAGTGGTGACTTCAGGGCAACATCCTTTCCCGGCAGCAAACTATCCGCGAAGTCACAAAGAAGGTTTGGGTCCATATCTCCAAAGATATCAAAACCATCGAGAGCCAGCACCGAGCTTGCACTTTCGGCAACATGGGAAGACTGATCAGGGGCCCGTACTGGGGCTTCAGGCGGCCCTAGTTGGTGTAAACATGGTGGCTTCCGAGGAGTCCACAGACGACTGAAGGACTCCGAATTGTATGGAGGAGCTAGGAAATCCGTGATCGTTTCGTCTACAACAGAGTCCTCCGGAGGGACGTCCGTTAGGGTCGAAGGCAACGGACTAGTCGGGGCAACGCGGGACCGCGGTGGCCAAGCGGAGTAATGGCAGGCAATATTCCTCTGGGAGCATCGCGTGCAAATCGGTTGCCTCTGGTCGCATCTTCGCTTTGCTTTCACGCACGCATGGCAGGATTTGCGCCGTGGCGGAGGGTCCTCGCGCTCCAATCTCGACCGGGATGGACGCATGTTCAGGGACGTCGTCGAGTTAAGCTCAAGATCGCGGCTGGAGGCCCAGCGCTGTGGGGAAATTGTGGAGGCCCTGTGGCAGGCTGGCAGGCAAGCCCCAGCCGTCCACCATCCTCTGTCTGAGTGGACTGGCATGTGCCCTGCTTTTCTCTCGGCTAGGAGCCAAGGTTACGATTGAAATCATTGAAAACAATTCACGGCAATTAGATCGCTTTCGATCTCGTGCCGCCTTTTCAAGAGGTATCGCGTATCCTTACGATTCTAGAGCTTGACAAGATAACTGGTCTATCTCATAGAGTAGCTCCATGAAGCTGCCCGGCAGGCGCATGGCTAGCCCAATCCAGATCCAACAAGCTTTAACCATTTTCTTACCTGTCAGATCGATGGCAATTCGTCACAGGCACCCCAATGAAGTCGACAACAAGTCACGTCGACAAGAGCTGCGTTCAAGCAATTCTATGGCATGTGCTGCCCCCCAAAATTTCTTGGCAATGCTCAATCAATGGACGTCGCACTAACAGGAGCACTCCTGTACGGGTCAATAATCCACTATGGCTTTCTCATGATATCTGCTTCTTCTCAGGCGCTGTTAAATGCGTATCCACTAGGTCCACATCGTTACACCGCTTGTACATACTGCCCACCGCTGGGACCCATTCAGTTTCGTCCGCCGCCCCGCCGACCGCCCCGACCCAGGCTGCTGAAGCCCCCTCGTCCTCGCGAGCTATTGCCACCTCGTGCTTGAAATTCCGGGGGCCGCCAACCTTTGCTCCCAGGCGGTAGGCCAGGCGGGAGCGGTGGCTGCTGCTGCTGCTGCTGGGAGTTCTTGCCGTTCTTCTTATTGTTCTTGCCCTTCTTAGAAGCCTGCGGCGGAGGGGCAGGGGCCGCTGTCTGGGGTTTAGGAGGCAAAGAGGCTGGCCCGTTCAGCCCACGCTGCTTGCGCCGCTTACTCGCATGTGATGAGTCCTGCTGGGCAGCACCGCCATTCTGAGTCGAAGGGCCGGCCGGAGCCCCAAAGTTGATATTCGATGTTATCTGAATCTGACCTTGGCGTCGGGGCCCAGAAGCCGGTGCTCTGAGGAATCCTTGGCCAGAGGCGTCCTCGTCGCCGCTGTCTTCGAATATGATGTGGGACTGTGGCTTGATGCTCCGACCCGGAATGACAGGTGCTGAGTCTGCGTGTGGCTCTGGCAAGGGGTTCTTGAACGCGATGGCTTCCTCCGAGCTTGCGGGATCGACGAACAGAGATGCTCCTGCGTTGCTCCACGTCGCGCTAGGCGGCAATTTACGATCGGCAAGGCCGCAGTCCGTGCCAAAGTGGCCCTCCGCCCCGCAACAGTAGCAGAAAATAGGGACTGCCCTGACCTGCTTGATATGGCCTATGTGTGGCCGATAGGTTTCCCAAATCTCCGGGCATTGCTCTTCCTGATGGTCTTGGGCCTGGCAAAAGGCACATTCCATGAAGCCTTCGCCAGCAGCCATTGCAAGTTTCTCTTTGCACGAGGCCTTTGCATGGCCAAGCTGCTTGCACTTTGTGCATCTCTGGCGAGACGGACATGAGTAGGAGAAATGGTCTTGCTGGCAAAATTTGCAGCTTGTTTCTGGACAATCAGGTGTGTTGTGGCCGTAAGAGGCGCAAGTGAGGCAGAAAACAGCATCATCTGGAACACCTGGAAAATAACGGTGACGCTGCTCCAGTTCGTGTTCTGTCGGAGGGGCTGTCTTCCTTTCGGCTCTCGTTCGATCCGAGACCAGGTTGTTGGACCTCTGGTCCTTGTCTCCCTCGCCTTGACCCTCGTCCTGACCCTCTTCCTGGCCCTCGCCCATTGGGATATCATCTTCTGCGACAGAGGGCGGCTGCTGAGAAGTAGCCAGCTCAGAGAGTGGAGGCACAGAACTATCAGGAATGGAAGGCCCGGAAGACGCTGATGAAGACTTCCGATCAGACGAGTCGGCCGATCTGCCCGTGTCACTGTCTTGTGTCGACTCGGCCTTCTTAGAAGAGGCTCTCGTTTGTCTCTTGGCCGGCTGCTTCGGCTCCTCCGATGGTAGGTTCTCTAGCCCAGCCTCTACCTTGGCCTGCTCCTTGGTCTGCTTTTTCCCGCGTGTTACTTCGCTCGGTGAATCTGTCCATCCTTTGGCAACCTTTTTCAGCAGGCTGCGTTTAGAGGTACGATGCAAATGCGCCTGAGATACTTTGGCCAGAGTCTGGTGGACGTCAGACAGTGAATTCAGTGTCTGGAGATACATCTTCGTTAAAAATTTGTGACCGAGGCCGACCTCTTCGACATTTCCCTGATTTTTAGAGATGAAATCTTTAGACCTATTTGTCGTGTTAATGATGTCCTACCATGAGGGTACTGTGTGGACATACCACTGAGAAAACATCGATTTGAAGACATCGTCCCAGGTTTCGCCTTGAAAGTCGGCCTTGAGCTGAGGCAATTCCCACGTTCGTTCGTGTTCCTTGACTGTAGGAAGGATGGCGGTCTCCCCCGCTTTGACGGCGGCGACTAGTTCGTTGCGGACCTCTGGGGCCAGTTGACCTGGGGGAGGAGGATGCTCCTCAGGAGTAGCTGTGGGTTTGGGTGAAGGTTTCGCAGCATTCGGCTTGGACGGCTTGGACGACTTGGATGAAGATCCAAAAGAGGTACGAAGCTGGGTGGTGACACCGCTGTTCCATGTCCGGCCTGCCTGCCTTGATGAAGCGCTTGCCTTGGACTCTGAATCAGAATGAACCTCTCCCTCGTCAACTCCATCTGATGCCTCCGCCTCTGTTTGGTCGTTTCTGGCCTTCTTGCGAGGAGAAGCAGGGCCGTTGTCCTCGGCTCGCCGTTTGTGGGTTGTGTCATCAGCGCCATCCAACGATGCAGCGGCGACAGCTGGCGTTGTTTCAATCTCAGCTGCCGTGACGGCAGCACCGTCTGCGGGTTGGTCTGCCATGATCCGCACTGGTAGGTTTTTCAGATAGGCTGGAGGCAAGACGTCATGTGCCAATGGACCACCATCCGCGTGGTCTGCCTGAATGTCAACCGGCTTCCTTGGTTGCAGGGTACCTGACGGTCTAGATGATGAGCCCCAGGACCGTCTCCTGGTGGTTGCCGGTGAGCTCCAGTGAGTATGGGCTTGGCCTTTGCCTGGCTTGGCAGATGGGGATGACAAGAGTGAGGTATGGGCTGACGTCGAAAGGTGACTTGGGCTCAGAGTGGCTCGGACGCGCAAGGGTGTGGCGATGACTGCCCTGACAGTAAGGCGATGAGATACGATGCGTACGACCCGGCCGTAAAGTCACCCCAAGTTTTTGGATACGTGTTTTTTGACGAGTCGCGTTCCCCGGCCAGTAACCCTCCCACAGACGAGCGCTCGAGTGAGTCTCAGCTGGTTGGTCTGATTGCATTCATTGGCTATCTTGCCAGCTTGAGCCGCCGATTCTCTGAGATGCCAGGGCAGCAGGTCAAATTCTGCCGTCAGAGACAGCAAGTGGTGTGTGCGCTGCGCGCCTGTGTGCCTGCCGGGACCCGGTTTCGTTTCCCTTGGCCGCAAGTCCCCTACAAAGCCAGCGGCCGAGCCCAAGCTCCCAGCACCAAGGCGTCGCGGCAGGGTTATTAGTGGGTGGGTTCGAAGTTACATGTAGTCCTACCACTCCAACGGGCTGGCTAAAAGTACCGTCAAACCTGCAGCGTAACATTGATGGAAAACCGGCTCCGCAAAAAAAGGAGGCGACAACCACCGTGTCGGGCCTTGCACTGCCCAGTGCTGGCCCCGTCATTTGGCAGACTGGGGCGAGCCTGGATTTGGACTGGCCCGAACTGGAACCAGATTGCCCAGGCCGACCGACCGACCGACCGTACAAGCACAACACAACACAGCACAGCACAGCACAGCATAACCTGGGCAGGACAGGTCTAGACAACTGACAACTCCAACAGGGACCCTTTTCTTTTTGCCCTGCATTGCCCAAGGCTGGACATATCTATCATCAATCCAATCCTCCCGCCTCACCCAGTCTCCCACCGTCGACTTGCCTTGTTGTCTCTTGTCATTTGGGGACAGATTGAGCCACGACCGACCAGTACATAAATACATACATTCACCACCGCCGCAGTCATACGCATAACCTGCACGGCAAACTATTCGCTGCTGCTGCCACTGCTGCCACTGCTGCCACTGCTTGCCATCACCACGGCTGCTTTCTAATTTCTCTTCTCGTCCATCGCTATTGTGTAGGTCCTCCTTCTTGCCCCCCCC
>JUJX01000109.1:20742-109791 GCA_000800745.1 Diaporthe longicolla | reverse complement strand
CCCTTCTGCCCTACCTTGTGCCTGCTGTGCCTTGTTGTGCCACACGTCGGTCTGGTGCGACCGGGCGTCTCGGCCACGATTCATCGACGGGACACCTAGATCTCCCTGGCTGCTTTCTGTGACCTGGCTCACGCACGACACTCGCACCGACGCGCACCAGAGTGGCGCCTCCGGCAGCAGAGCAGCCAATAGGTCCCAGTCTAGCTGGACCTCGGTACTCCCAGGAAAGACTGTCTGCTTCAGCACTTCGAGACAGCGCTTCAAGACAGCAGCTGTCACCTCGCCCCCAGCTCGCTTGCCTCTGGAACATGACGGCAGTTCGCTGACCTTGGCTTGCTCCCAGTAGCCATCTTTCTTACATCGGTATCATTTCGCAATCCCGACAGTCAATTGGTACTCGTGTACCTTCGCCGGAAACCGCCCTCAACCGAAGCTTCATACAAAGACGACCAGGTTGACCCGTCCGACAGCCACGACCCTCTCCGCCCACCTCCGCGCACGCGTACACGATCCGTTGGACCTCCGCGTTCTGCCAGAAGTGCTCGCTCTTTCCGAATTGCCCGTCCGACCTCTTGGCCGGACAACTCAGCGATTTCCCACAATTCCCGACAACACCGGCAAGCTGTCTTCCCCAATCCTCCTGCAGCGGACCGTCTCCTACGACACGGGGACCAATCCGCCGCGTCGGGGGAGTGTGTACAAGATGGCGGAAACAAACACGGCCCGTAGGAGAAGGTCTAGTAGCATCCTCCAAGTCTACCACGAGCCCCCTGAGACCGTCGAGCAGCTCAGCGACCGCGCGGCACTCCCGAACGGAAACGCCAATTGGGTCAACGCTAAAGGTAAGTGGCTGCTGTGCCATGGTAGGAGACGGCGGGGGACCCTGAGCTCGGTGGCTCTTGAGGCTGACATCTGCTTGTTATTCACATCCGAACAGGAGCATGGACCATTCACCTCATCCTCATCATGTGCCTCAAGATCTTCTACGACATCATGCCGGGCGTGTCGCAGGAAACATCCTGGACGCTGACGAACATCTCGTACATGGCTGGATCATACCTCATGTTCCATTACGTCCGAGGAGTGCCTTTCGAATTTAACGCCGGGGCATACGACAACCTGAACATGTGGGAACAAATTGACGACGGAGCCCAATACACGCCCGCCAAAAAGTTCTTGCTCAGCGTGCCCATCGTGTTGTTCCTCCTCAGCACGCATTATACGCATTATGATTTGGCATACTTCACGATCAACTTCCTCGCGGTCCTCGCGGTCGTTATTCCGAAGCTACCATTTGTAGGCGCACCCCCTCCTGCCCCTCAGCCTCTCCGAGCCAAAGCTGTAGCTCGCATGTTTCTAGTGGTCGACCAAGCTGACACGCTCCACGCAGAGTCACCGCATGCGATTTGGGCTGTTTTCAGGTGTGCCCGAGGAAGCATAGGGCTTCTCTGTTATGGAAATTAGGCGTTCGGCTTTGCAGCACTTGCAGATTGGAGTTTGGTGGAGTTGCGGTAGTGGCAAGCGTGAAGCGCGGGTCTATAAGGCCTCAAAAGTGAAATACGCCGGACCTGCACAAAAGAACTGATGTTTACAGGAAACCGAGCATAAATTGCAAGGCAAATGTTTTCGCAAAGGGGGCTGACATGCAGAAACGTATCGACAGCCACCTTGGAGGTATCAGGCTTCAAAGAACACAAAATGGTTGGTTGTCGGGACATCTCTATTGGAAGTATCCCAGATGACTGTCGAGTCCCATCATCCGAGTGTCTCCTAGAGTACTTCTTCTCAATCAAACCAGCCGGAAAGCCATCACATAAGAGTAGGTATCCATTTGACAATGATATTCACCAGACCTTTCCGCAAGAAGTGGCATGAATGTATGACATCGAATAGGACTCCCCACGCCTACCATTTGCAGCAGCCTAGGCGCTTGCCTTCCGACTTGTCGTGTTCCTACCCAGGGTTTCGAAGGAAACGGGAAGGAGGGGCGCCCATGAATACATCCAATCGCCTGCAGAGAGACTATCCAGGCATCCCATTACCAAGTTGATTCCGAACCAAGAGGTCCGGGAAGTGCCATACATGTGCGATTCTATTGAGGGCCTGTATTGTCAATTTTCGGAAGTCTCCTCGATCATCATAGGTGTCTGCTCTCTTGATACTCTTGGTGTTATATTTGCATGGCTGCAAATGACGATAGATGGGACATGCATGAGCTTGGTGAGCTTGGCTCGGGCATTCCTTCTGTCTGGCTGTAAATCTCAGAACAGAATGGCAGGAGCATCATCCCATAGGGAGGCGTCTTGAGAGTCAACAAAGAATTCACCAGTTGTAGAATTAGAATCTTTTTCCTCTTCATGCATCGCTTGTTGATTATCGCCCAGCAAGCCAGTTGCCATTATTGATTTTGATAGCTCGGTACAACTTATACACTCGCTTTCACTTGCAGTCAATTGCTAGCCAACATGAAGTCGTATATCTTGCTCATCGCACTCGGCACTCTGGGTCAGGCAACATGGCCGCCAACCTTGAGTGCTTCGAAACCCACGACACAGGATTATTTCGACTACAAGCCACCACTAGAGACCGTTACAATCCCCAATTCTCCTTCGGCACAGACTTCTTCGTCTTCCCAGGATCCCGATGAGAAACATAGTCTCTCCAGTCTGCCAACGGGACCAAGTGTCTCTACAGGTCCACCGAGTGCGTTAGCTTCGCTATCCAGCCTCCCAACGGCGAACACATCCTCTAGTCAAGAAGATACCGTGCATCACACGCTTTCCAGCGCGCCAATGATGCACACTTCCTCGTCCCCCATATCCACCGTGGCCTGCTCTCAGGCATACACATCTTCCTCAAAGTCAACCTCTGTGGTCACTCCGCTCTCTGGTGCTTCGTCAGCGCGTGGTTCACCTTCTCATGTGGACGACAATCTCAAGACCCGCACGGTCACCGAATATGACACGAGGACGATCACAACCACTGTCACCACCACTGTCACCGCTGCTGTCACCGCTGCTGTCATCGACCACGAGGCTCCGTGCACGAAGCCCGTTCCTGCCGTCTGTGAACCTCCGCGCAGACCTACCCGGCCAAAACCGATAACTCCAGTCGACGCCAGCATGGAGCCGGGTCCGACATGGTGCGATCCCCTGCACAAAGTTCACGGGACGATTCCCCCATGTCTATCAGGCAGCGAGAAGAAACATCAGCCTGTTCTAACATCTCGGGGTTCTCCACTTGAATCACATGGGACTGTGCGGCCATATCCACCGGATGACGACAAACATCAAGTAAGTCCAAAGCAATCGGGGCCTCTACGAGAACCCCATGCGACTGTAGGACCATACCCGACGGATTACACGAAGAAATACCCACATGTGATTACTGGGCTTTCTGAGGCAACCTGTCCACTGGACTTCACGTGCCAGCCGGATGACGACTACACCAAGAACGAGCAGTACCCGAAAAAGTCACCGCGCGTCTGCCCAGAAGGGTACTCATGTCAGATGAGGAAGAAGCTACCACCGCCGCCTCCTCGCCTATCGCCCCCTGTTCTTGAGTCACCACCATATTCTATGCCGAGTCTGATCGATCCACCGCCACATCAGGCATCTCCGAGCACTTCAGCTCGGCCGCCTGCCACCGTGTCGCCGTCGGCTGAAGCTGTGCTTTCCGTGCCTGCTACCGCCATGTACGTGATGATTGCCCCAAATATAGTGCTGGTCATGGCATGAGTGCATGTACGTACAATGCGAGGGCTTTTCCCGCTTGAGCAGTACACAACGAGGTTAACGGGGTCTTCAGCACTCAGCTTCGGGAGCAGTTCCGAAACCGAGCAAACTGAAGGATTTGATTGATGGTTGTATGTTTGTACAACGAAAGCGGTTTATTTCAACGTCGTCTCACAAATTCGCTGTGCTTGGGGTAGAGGCGCTGGCTGGGAACTGCCGACTTACAACTTGTTATTGGCAAAGTCGATGTCATGGACGTTACCGGTAGTAAAAGCGATCACTAAATTAGTTTTAATGGTCTCGGGAAGAATTCAAATAACAGACAGCAATTCATCAAATGGAAAGCCAAGCTTGCGCCACCCATATTTCACTGACATTCGTGCCATAATCATCCAACTTCGCTTGTGCACTTTGTCTCAGCTGTTTGAAGCCCCTAACCAGGTCCATCCTACCCCATAATCAAGATTTGACACAGCTTCGTTTGGATCGAAAGCTTCAAAGGTTCCTGAATTCTAACTTGGTTTGACATGTCTTAGGACAACTCATGCCAATAAATATTATCTCTCCGACTGAGATGTCACAAATCCCAGGCAAAAGGCCAGGTTACAACAATCCGAGACCACCCTTTTCTATTGCTGTTGAGCTTGCTTGTATACTCTTCTAAGTAGGAAACTTCATTAAGCAAGGAGTAGCAGCAACGTTGTCGTGGGACAATGCACTTGGCATCGAGCCGCATTAACCTTTTCCGATATCACCAAATCTACATCCCCACAGAGCTTGTGTGAAATATCGTGTGATAACCTGTCATGCATGAATAATCTTGGAAATATTGCGACTGTACCCTTCCGCTTGCTACGACTGGTTGAGCTTACAGATAGTTTTTTCCACAGTATGGGAATCATACAGTACAAGAGCATTTAGGGCTGAGACGTGCCTCGCAATTAATACTAGGTCCATGGAAGCCGTCCGTGACGGCACGGTAAAGCCGGGATCTTACAATTGAGAAGACGATTGGTCACGTCGAAGGAAACCCCTTGGGGCCGCCAGTCATTACTCAGCAGTTCCAGTTGAGAGGTTGCTCGCATTGTCCATGGGACCCGAGTGGAGGGCCGGGTGGAGTGAGGAGGCCCGGCCAACGTTCAGAGCGGTGCTCGGCCCCGCAAACTGGTCCTCGGAGACAAGCTCGGCGCTTGAGGAGCACGCAGGCTGCTTCCCACCGCCTCGGACCTCCGAACTATTTGATCGGCTATCGAGTAACTGTATATCCTATGTGAACCAAAGACGTTCCGCGGAACGTCGACTGGCTGTTCCTTCAGACCCATAAACGCTCGCTCACCCACCCAAAAAGAGCCAGGCTGTGTTTTCACCATTGGATATCTAAAATATTCAATTGGCTGTTGATAAATAGTCTTTCTATTTGTTGATTGAAAGACCATTCTTTCGAATCTGGATTTGTTGCTTCTACGGGCCGCAAACCGATCCTTGGGCCACCTTGGTGCCTTCACAACCTCGGATATCCGAGACACTTTATCGTCTGCCGAGTGATGCTTGCCCGTTGTAAAGCATGAACACTTTTAGGTAATCCATCTGGAACTGGGGTTCATCCTGCAGTGCTCATCACTAAAACGGGCAAGGAGAGCTTGTATGAAGTATTTAAGACGCCTCACCAACACTCCCAAGCGCCGAGAACGACGCGTATCATCAATTCTGTTTTACACAATTCCGTCATCACAATAATCAGTTCACAATACAGCACAAGATGCAAGAAAACGTAGCAAAGCTCTACCCGACACCGGAGACATCAGCCAAGGTGCTGAACTGTGAGTGAACCGATTTCACGCGCACATGTGCTGGCGATCTCGTGTACCTGCTGCTCACGAGAACCCAGACTCGATATCAAAGTCGACCCCGCTGCCGGACTGGCTGCTCAAGTACCATGAGTGGGGGTGCAACAACACAGAGATCCCCCGGTACCTGATCAGCACCTATGAGGCACAAGCACTGGTCTTACTGGCACGGCTAGTCGGTGCAAAAAGAGGTATGTGCGACATTTTATCTGCCCAGGCGTGATATAACGGTGCCGGATCATATCACACTTAATAGTTGGCTGACTGCTGGCCTTGTATAGTCCTAGAGTTGGGAGTCTATATAGGCTTCAGCGCCATGGTCTGGTCACATGGGGTCGGCAAGGACGGGAACGTGGTCGGTCTCGAGGTCAGCGAGAAGTACGCCAAGATCGCGGACAAGGCCTTTAATTACAACGGTGTCGAGAACATCGATATTAAGCTTGGCGACGCAGTAGAAACGTATGTGCAATCACCTGCCTCCCCAACGGCACAATTTCCGAGCTTCATTCATACACTCTTTATTCTGTAGGGGAAAATCATTCCCGACAACCGCTAACATTGAATCTGGCAGCCTCGCCTCCCTGGAGCCATCAGAACCATTCGACCTGATCTTCCTCGACGCGGACAAGGACGCGTACCCCAAGTACCTGGACCTGATCCTCTCCAAATCGCAGCCGGGAAGCCCGAACCGCCTGCTCAACCCCGGCGGGCTCATCGTGGCGGACAACGTGCTGGGCATGGCCATTGTGGCCGATGCGACGCCCACGAACCCGCACTACGCAGAGGCCGTGGCGCGCCTGGGCGAGAAGCGCGTCCGGGAGCTCAACGAGGCGCTACACCAGTTCAACGACAAGCTCGTGGCCGAGCCGCGGCTTGAGACGTTCTTGGTCCCTCTTTTTGACGGACTGGGCTTGGCTAGGTTGATTGACTGAGTCTGGTGGGATCAGGGAGTGGGCTGGTCAAGGCAGGGCAGGTCACTGATTTAAGAAGTGAACTGGAGTCAAGAGGCTTATGATGAGGGAGAGTCACGGTTGATGATGTGTCGACGGCTCAGAGTACGACTTGTGCGTGCATATGAGACTACTTAGTAGTCTTTTAATTCATGTTCCTATATCAACAATTGCTGTTAGACCTGATGTCTGAACTCCTGAATTGAGTTCACGGTTTCTTGTCCTCGACTCCTGGGGCCTCAGCATCATATTCCCACTCATCGATAAATTCCTGCAGAGTCTTCTTGTTACCAACGGAAGTTCCCTCTTTGCTCGCATGAAGGCGAGGGCTTCGTGGTGAGGAAATCACCGGTGGCTGACCAATAAGGAAGTACGAAGGCTCGCCTTTATATGAGAGCGAGCATGTGGCGTGGCCTTCGGCTGACGCCTGTGGCGGAAAGGTAGCCTCGACTCTTAAAAGAGCGGGCGGGGATGATGCTGCGCTGCCTAGGTCTCGGTTCTGGGAGATGGGGAGAATCTTGACCATCCACATCGGAGATGGGTGGTCATGTTTCGCGGAATCCTCTTCCCCGCCCTCTTCCCCGCTCTTCTGGGGCGTTTTGAGGGCTGTCTCCGAATTTGAGTGGGATTTGGAAGTTCTTGGACGAGCAGGCAAGTCCAGTGGTGACTCCTGATCCTTGTGCACGATCATACTGGTATTCCTCTGTGGGAAGGATGGACGCTGTAGTCTTTTGAGTGTGTTTTCGTTGGTAGAAAGTTGAGCTAGCGAGGTCTGGCCTGCCAAGCTATGCTGGTCGTTTTCTGATGAAAGAAGACCGCTCCTATTGCTTGGTAGCCCTGTGAGGCAGGGAGTAGCAGAAGTGACTGACGCATTGTCAAGAACACACAAGTCATCATTCGATGTCTTTCCCTTCTCCACAACGGCATCAAGACTGACTGCGACAGACCCAGGCGAGAAAGGCTCCTGCACGGAGGATCCAGGGCTCGGGCTCGGGGCCTGGCTCTCCTCGCTGTCATTCAAGTTCAAGGCCTTCTTCCTGTCAAGTAGGCTACGGCGAATATCTTGCCGATATGAACCAGAAGGGTGGGCTCCAGTAGGATCAGAATTCGTCCTCCTTCGCACGATGATGCATTCGCCGGGTAGGGGGTGCCCCTTGTCCTCGGCGATCTCGCCGGCAAGTGTGAGTGTCTGTCGAAGAAGCTTGCTGAGCCGTTCGTATTTGTCGGAGGCTTCGTCCTCGTTGTCGGGGTATGTTGTGTTCATTGCGAGAATTTGTAGCAAGGATGGTGGTTATTGTGTTCTAGGTGCGTAGGTGATCTGATTTCGGTGAAGTCGCGGGCATGTTTGCAATTGTTTGTCGCTCCACCAGCGATGGTGGCGAAGATGCTATGACGTCCGTCTGTTGAGCGCCCCCCCCCCCACCAGCACAAAGAGAAGGTAGAAGGACCGTCCATTTGTACCTTCCCTTACTTCAGAGTCACCCGGTCAAAAGTCAATGCAGGCGGTTGGGGCCTTCCTCATACCTCGGAAGAGGAAACAGATTTGGTGATAGGGACATCACCTGGCCACAGTCTCCCAATCACAAGCCACGGCAAATTGACCAATATCATCTAAGGTGATATCCCACATAGGTTGTGACATGGAAACCACACCGCCGGGTCTGACGGTGCTCCTTCCTTTGAGCTCAGTCACGCGGCCATCGCCAGCAAGTATCACTTTTCCAGGGATGTTCTCATCCTCAGACCCAGAATCGAGTCGCCGAGCGGCAATAGCGTGCAATCCGGGGCCGGACATGGCTTCATCAACGACCACATCAACACTCGACCCTGCTGGTCTGTCATACTCAGAAGATCCCTTGACCTGAACCAGCCAGTCGCGCACTTCGGCGGCGAGGCCACCGGCGACGTACTTGGCGCCGCGGCGCTGGGGCGAGAATGCCTCAGGCAGCGGTCGCTGCTGAGTTTCTGCAGCAACTTCGGCTGCCTTGAAGCGTGGTGCATTTCGGAATGTTGGATGCCGAGGAGTTTGCTCGTCTGGAGGTCGAGGCGAATGCGGCCAAGATTCTGCTGGGGGGCCCTCGAGGTCAAAAGAGGACTGGACGGCGATCCTGTCATCAAAAGTGGGCGAGCTTGCGACCTCTATTCGCTCGTCATCCTCCATTGGTACATCTTGTTGTCTGTAGTCAGGGCTGGGATCTATCTCCGTGGACAAGGAGACTCGACGACGCTTCGCTAGCCTGGTTGTTTGGAAGTGACGCGACGGTGAGCGGGAGGCCAAGGGCGAACCGATCTGGATGGACTCATCTAGAAGGTCGCGGTCGTCATCGCCATCTTGGAGAGCGTCCGGGGAGATTGGCGAGGTGTCGATAACGTCGCTCAATGGCTCGTGCTGAGTGCCCCGTGGCCTTGCCGAAGACGGCGCCGGGGTTGAGAAGGGAGGTGGCTGTTGCTGTGAGACTGGTCTGGGCGTCGCGGAAGTGTTGAACCGCGGGGTCGAGGCGAACTGGCGAGGGCCATTGTGCAGAGACAAAGGCACTCGCCTCTCCGTCTGAGATGGCTGACCCTTCTTGGGGCGCAGGAAGCGTGGTTGGGCTGGTGTCTGGATCTCAGTTAGCCTATGCCATCTCCTCCGTCCTGTGGGCGAGACTCACCGATGGTGGTGCCATGGTTCCAGTATGTTTTGTAGCTCTTGCTATTTACAGGTAATCAATAATATGATGCCCGGGGCAGAGCTCTGGGGCGGCTGCCTGCCTGTCAAAAAACAAAGAGGCGTTGTGTATTGGCTTTTCACCACTTGCTGCTTCTCGTTCGCCGAGTCCAGATGAAGGTGCTCCGGAATGGTCCATTTTCATGTCAAGTCCAGTGCCGCCCTGACATCATCAACCACGTTGATAATCGAAGGAGCAGCATGGCGGCCTCGCGGGTCTTTGTGGTCACTGTCATTCTTGGTTTCTCGGCGGCGGACATGCTTAAGTAATCAGTAGTCTCTCCCTGTTGGCACACCACCCTGATGACGGCGCTGAAATTGCCAAAGTCTTCATCGGTTACTACTCCTGAACTAAGATACTTTCTGCTAAACAAGACTGTCTGTCAACTTTACCCCCACCCCCTTCCCCTTCCTGAGCCGCAGACCTTGAAAGTTCATTCGGCTCGTTTTCCGAGTGCATCAATCCAAGATTATCTCCTCACGTCACAATGCATGACTGTAGCTTCTGTTTAGGATCCTGCCGGGTTGCAGGTAGCTTTCAAGTAGTCCTACACTCAAAACGACTGTCTCCTACCCCTGCACGGATGAAAGAAAAACATTCGGTATCGGCCTCGAGAAATCACTGAAAAAAAGCAGACAGAGAGCCAGTCTGCATGATTTCTACTGCACGGCGCAACACTGCGTCATCAGTACCGCCATCGCCGCCCTAACGTCTCTGCTTCTTCGACTTCTTGCCCCGTGACTCGTCTTCCTCCGCAGCGTTTTCACGGTCACGCTTCTTGGCCTTGCGCTCCAATTCATCCCAATCCTCACCCTCGTCCTCCTCGCTGGCATCCTCGTCGCTGGCTTCGGCGGACGCATTAGAGTCGAAGTCCGAGTCCTCTTCGCTGGATTCCGACGCGTCCTCGAGCTCGCTCTCGCTGATTTCGAAGTTACTCTCCTGCTCCTCTTCGTCGTCACCGTTTTCATCGTCGCTGTCATTTGCAAGGAACGACCAGCCGCCGTCGGCGAAGAATTGGTGTGTGTCGGCAGTAACCGTCTTCATGATGGTCGGCCAGTTCAGGTTCAATGGACCCTCGGTAAATGCAATGTCTGAGGAGTCGAGGAAATCCTTCACATCCTCCAGCGACTCCACCGGAATTGTGTTGATGTGGTAGGGCGGTCTCGTGAAGTCCTTGAAAACAAAGACAAGGTCAAAGTTCTTCAGGCCGAATTGAACTCTCTCAAGGTGTGCGACCTCGATGTCCTCAAGGGTGATGACCATGAAGGGCGGCTCTGTGAGCTGGATCAGACATTCCGTGGTTGGCTGGATGTAGACGTTGCTGCGGAAAGGAACACCGTGGAATCCAAGGTCCCTTATGGGCATGTCAACCTCGATACCCTCGTTTCGACCGGCTTCCGCAATCTTCTCGGCGAAGCCCTTGAACAGACGGTCGAGCTCCGCACGTCGGCGGCGCTCCTCCTGCTCTGCCTCGAACTCGTCTTCATCGCCATATCGGTACTTGCGCTTACGGTTGCCCGTCTCGTCGAACTGGATGTCAGTCGCCTCCCGGTAGAACTGGACATCTCTTGTCTTCTTCTTGTTGCCAACGATGATCGGGTCCTTGAGATAGATATGGATAATAACAATAAGCTCATGCTCGCAGGGCTGGAAGAACAGATGGCGGACGTTGGAGAAGAGAATGTCGACCCTCTGGTGAGGGTTCAGCGGCGACTGGTATCGAATACCGTTCTGGTGTATCTCGACCTTGCCAGGAACACGCTTGCCCTCCATTGCTGGCCGCAGGAAGACATTGTCCAAGACAGCCGGACGACGGTCTGACGAAGCAAGAGATCAGTACACATACACAGATGTTCTCTGGCTGTAAAGATAGACCTACTCCTAATCTCGACGAGCTTGTCCTGCTCGACAACGTCTTCCATGTCTTTCTTTTCCTGCTCCTTCTTGGTCAAGTCTCGTTTCATGTTGGAGATCTGGTTCGCTATCTCGGTGTAGCGATCACCATCCGTCGAACGGAAAGTGAGACTACGGACGAAATGAGCAGACGCGTCCTCGAAAGGCTGGTCATCTTTCCGGCCGACTCCCTGGCCTGGCGACAGGAAGTTGATGCGGAGGAACGACCACTCGCCCTCGTCGCTCTTGCTCGCATTCTTGATTGTCTGGATATGGAATGGGACCGGACGGCCCATCACGGGGAGGACAACGGTCGAGTTCTTCTGGTCGACAACGATGCCCATGTCGCGGACCTTGTGTGGGAACTGGTTATCACGCTTGTAGGACTCGAAGCGCTTGAACTTCTTGGCCTCGCCGCCGTTCGGATCACTCGTGGACTCGGCAAAGCGAGCCATGCCCTCTTTTTGTTTCTTGGCTGCCAACTCCTTCTGGTGCTCCTTGCGCCTGTTCTCAGCTTCTTCGTCTTTGTCGTGGCCGCGGCCTGACCGCAAACGAGAGCTGGTGATGTTCTTGGCGGCAACGGCGCCGACACGCGAGTCTTTCTTCTCCTTCTTCGGTGCCGGCTGTTGTTCCTCATCGTCCTTGAAGAAGAACGACGTCGAGTCGGGATCAGCGGCGGCCTCGCCGGTGAAATTGACCGTACCCTCGGCCGTAACGCGGATAGTGTCCGTTACTATCAAGGAGTAGATCTTGCTGTTCTTATCTTGGGGCTGGGGATTCTCCAGGTCTTGGAAGCCGGTAGAGACGCAGAGTGTCATCCCATCCTTCAGAGCACGAGCGTTCTTTCCATTCAAGACCAGGGTCGGATCTTTGTTCTCGAGACCAATGCCATATCCAACGTTCTTCACAAAATGCTTCTCGAGCTCTGGCTTCTTGCCCCGGACGTGGCCGAGGGCCTTGTTGTAGACATCTTTGGCCACTGCTCCGTCTCGAATCTCTTTCAGAATCAGGTTGTGGACCGTGAGAAGAAATTTGTAGTTTGACTCTTGTGTCTTGTTTGGGTCCACCATGTACGTCCGGGCGATGCTGGAGCAGTAGGACCTGTATCTGAGGCCCATCCCGGCAACAATGACGCCTGGGTGAAGGTTCTCTTCGCTGGACTCCGCCTGCATCTTGAGATCGAACTTCCCACCACTATAAACAACCGGGCCGATGGTCCAGTCGAGCTGGGTGGAGTCGAAGTCTGATGCAAGTTTGCCGGACGGCAGTTTGACAGCCTTCCAGAATTTCTCGTCATCGAGCTTGCTGTCCACCTTGTCGGCAAGAACACGGTGTTTGACCTTCTTCTCCTGGTCGAGTATCGTTGACATCTCATCCAGGAAGTAAGAATGCATCAAGGCGACGCAAGCCTTGGATGAGTTCCTGACGGCTCGAAGCTCGATCTCATCTTTTGTTGAGAAGGCGGCCGTTGACAGAGCAGAGGTGATGTCAACCTCTTCCACGCCCTTGCAGTCCTCAGCGAATACCGCCTTCCACTCATCGACGAAGGGTCCTCGGGAGGCATCCTTGGAAATGACACCGACTTTATTCTATAGAGCGACTACTGTCAGTAGATGGGATGTGTGACCCAGATGGGACGCAACTCACGCCGGCCTTCTTGATGATCTCTGCAACCTTGACAAAAAGCTTCTTGTTCTCTTCTGCGTCCTTGCCCCGGACAAGAACCTCCACTGGGAACTTGTCGCCCTTGATCTGGTCAAGATATTTGGCTAATGTCTGTGGTCAGGTCTGGTGCGTTTACTCGTGTGCGTGACGTCTCGTGGGGGAAAGCACACCTTTCTTCTGTGTGGTCAGGATATACAGCGCCTCAGGGGTGAAGAGCATCAGCGTGGTGGGAAACTCGTAGCCTAGCAGCCAGAACTACAGAATCGGAAGGTTAGCTTGGCAAACACGCAGGTTGGGGGGGGGGAGGGCACAAGACTTACGTGCATGGCATTGTTCTTTTGAAAGCCCTGTGCCTCTTCCATCTTGCCCATCATGATGATGATGGAGGAGGCGCCTCCAAAGAGGGCATCTCCAGATCGCTTGTCTGCCTTCCAGGCATTGACGAAGTGGGAGATGCGCTCCTGGAAGAGCTTGTTATCAATCTTGATGGCCTCCGACATGGTGACTGCGGGCGATTGCAGATGCCTCCGCACTGATGCAGATGTCAGAAGTCAGGAGACGGATGGAGCAGCAGGTGGTGCTGCGATGGGGTTGGGAAAAGGACCGTCGCGAGGAAAGATTGTGGTCGACGAGGACCAGGACGAGGTGAGACTTGCAGGAGGAGCTACCTGCCCGGTGCTTTGCCTTAGCTTAGCGGCCAGACGCTACTGCTGCCACTGTAAAGTGTTGTGGGTCCACAGGTCGCGTCGCGTCACCACCACGGGGGCACGGGGCAATTGACTTGGCTGCTCGCGGCTCACACACACGCTGATGCCTCAGGCCACAACTTTGCAGGGGGCAGTCGATAGGGTTGGGCACCTCGGAGAAAGGGAACCCTTTCTCATTCTGTGAGGAGCAGTGGTCTGTCTGTACACCTAGTATTAGGACTACAAAGGGATTTTGTAGATCCAAATCAGGCTTTTGCAGAAGACAGGATTTATCAGACAGCAGCCACACAAGGTGAAGGCAAGGTTTCAAAGTCAAATACGAGGCAGTAGGCAGACAAGGACACAGACTTGACAGAGCAGTGAAAGGCTCTGTAGCTGCGGCGTGGGGGAACAGTGCAGGGCGATGTTGCCGGCCGGAATCTCCAGCACCCACCCAACAAGACCATGGCAGAACTGTGCCTCTATATCACAATATCTAGAGATTCATTCAGCCCCGTGCATTGGCGATGCTGGGTAAATATGGAAGCCATTTTGGGAATAAACCCAATCCCCCAACCCCCCCCCCACCCCTCACCCATTCTTTCATGCTTGGCCGAGGGTCAGGGGATCATGCTGAAGTCCGTCACTGAGCAAGGGACAATGACCAGTCGACTCCGTTTCGGGAGCAGATCCAAGTATAGTAAACAAATACCAAATTGATTATTCTTGAGCAATCACAACCAGCAGAGGGGCCTGCAGTCAGATGGAGTCACGACAAAATGGTAAGGGCGAGACTGCTTGTCCGATAAAGGCGCCTGGATTTCTAAGCAACATTTTCAACTGCGGATGAAAAATGCTACTGTATAAATAGGTGGTCTATCTATGCGCGATACGCACGATTTGTCGGCAGATGGGCCCACTATTGCAGGGTGGTTTATTTGCACGTATATGGTGCACCATCTGCGACTCACTCGACTCGTCAAGGAAAGGGGGAAAACCCAGCCGAAAAAAACCTACTCTAATAAGCGTGGTCCAGTAACCTAGTCTGGGCTCGCCTGCGGTCCCGGCCGAACTGACTGATCAACGACGTGCAGCCCGTCTACCCGCGAGTCGGCGCCCCGTTTGCCGCTCCCGTACTGTGCCCATCCCGTGTCGATGGGTTTTTTCCTCTCCCACCTGCCTCCATCTCCAGTCCAGGCTAGGTAGATTGTCCCATACCCGGCTTCTCATTACGTATACAACTCTCATAGAGCGCGGCGTGGAGCATCGCTGCCCACCTCGTTTGGTCGATTAACATCCAGTCGCCGTCCAGGGATATTGCGCGACCATCCTGCCCGTGTCTAGGCTCTGCCCGCAGAAGGCGTAATAAGTGCGGCACACCCACACCCGACGTTGATGCACAAGCCGCAGTGGAGCCCGCAGGCCTGCTGCAACTTGTCTCTGCAGCAATAAGTCCCTTCTTGGTCTCCTCCGAGAGACACGCCTCCTATATCTCAGCCTGTTGATCTGCCTCGTCAGTCTCATGCCCTTTGTGACGGAGTGCAGCGTCTTCTGACCCCGTCACAGCCTGAAAAACTTCAACGGATCATGCACCAAGGCCACTCGGGCCAAATTCGGATATCATCGGTATCCAACACGCCTGAAGCGCCCCGACAGAGTGCACTTGCCGCCTTGCTCATCACCAACGGTCGAATCCTGCGGCCAGTGACCACTCACTCATAATGGGATTACTGTACGCCAATGCCCCAACTCGTTCCAGGGTCCTGTCTCTGATTATCCTTGCTGATGACCTGTGAAAAGAGCCCTCGGCACGCCCCTGGATTGGCCAGAAGCCAAGCAACATGCCGATCAAGTCCGTGAATGGGGCATCAAGGTGAGAGGGGGGGCCCTCCTGGCCATCATTTTGCATCACATTGGGCACATTGCTGACCGCGAGACCAGCAACTACTGGAGATATGGAACAAGGCCAAGGGCAAAGAGTCAGATGCCATGCTTTGGGGCGACGAGGTACCATTTCCAAAAACACCGTCAAGAGTGTGAGACCGGGAAGAGGCCCCTCGCTGACACCCGAGTTCCGTCCAGGTTGAATATCTCGTAGTGACACATTCGAAAGACGACCCTCGCGTCCTCCTATCCCTCAGGCAGGCAGATATCCTTGAGGCTTTGGCATCGGACACCAACCTCGCCGCCAAGGGTGGTTGCGTGCCAGCTCTTCAAGATGTAGCCGGAGCAAGGTAAATCCAGACCCAGATGTGTCTTTCTCTGAATCAGCTAACCCAGACTTCAGTATAAATGAACCCCTCCCTGTATTCCATCCTGAATTCGGAAGATTCATGCTGGAAGCAACTCCTGGCAAGCCATGGGGCATTGAATTCAGAGAACTCCTTAAGGTGGAACCGGACATGATCCTCAGGCGAGCCATCGCAAAGGACCACATGAAGCCAGAAGAGTTTCCCATAACTCTGACGACTTTCCCCAGGATAGGAAGCCCCGGGGTATTCACTGATCCACACTACCCGGTCTCTGGGCCTAAGCTGCGCTCGCAGTTCGTGCCTGACGAAATCGCGAACCCTCACATCCGGTTTCCAACCCTAGCTGCGAACATTCGCTGGCGGCGAGGCAGGAAGGTCCAAGTCAATGTGCCGGTCTTTAAAGACAAGAATACACCCTGGCCGTGGAAGGATCCCACGGTGAACTACGATCTTCATCACTGGCCAGAAGACGATGATGTGAGGAATGGAGCCGCTCCCGCTAACTTCATCCACATGGACGCCATGGCTTTTGGCATGGGCAGCTGTTGCTTGCAGATTACCTTCCAGGCTAAGAACATCACCGAGGGCAGGAAGATGTACGACCAGCTCAGTCCACTTGGGCCCATTCTGCTCGCCTTGACGGCGGCTACGCCTATTTACAAGGGCTTCCTGGTAGACACAGATGTGCGATGGAACCAGATCAGCCGAGCTGTCGATGACCGAACCCCAGAAGAACTAGGAGAGAAGGTATGTCTGAACGCCGGCACTTTCGCAAGGGACTGGACTTGGCTGACTTCTCAAGCCTCTACAACATGACCGGTGGCGCATTCCCAAGTCCCGTTATGCCTCTAATTCTACATACATATCCACCGACTCGCGTCTCCGGCCCGAGTACTTCGACCCTGACCTCGTCATCGACGAGTCTATCAAACAGAAGCTCCTCAACGGCGGCATGGACGACCGGCTAGCGACGCACTTTGCACACCTCTTCATCCGTGACCCCATTGTCATCTTCAAGGAGGACCTCGAGACCCTAGACATGAGCAAGACGGACCACTTCGAGAACATCCAATCGACGAACTGGCAGCATATGCGCTTCAAACCGCCGCCAGCTGACAACAACATCGGGTGGCGCGTCGAGTTCCGGCCGATGGAGATCCAGATCACCGACTTTGAGAACGCCGCATTCGCTGTCTTCATCGTGCTAATCACCCGCGCCATCTTGTCCTTCGACCTCAACTTCTATATCCCAATCGCCAAGGTTGATGAGAATATGGAGACGGCCCACCACCGCGACGCCACCCTGAACGAGAGGTTCTACTTCCGCAAGAACCCCTTTACGACCCGCTCCCCGCGGGCCAGCGGCGCAAATACGCCAAATGGGGGCATTAGCAGGCCTCCTACGCCGCTGGGCCCAGTCGAGGACGAGTACCGACTCATGAGCGTCAACGAGATCATCAACGGCACTGCCGCCGCTGCGGGAGACCACGCCCGGGACGCCGCGGGCGACGATGCTCTCGACGACTGCGAGAGCTTCCCGGGGCTGATCCCACTGGTTGAGAGCTATCTGGACAGCGTCAACGTCGACGTCGTCACGCGCTGCGAGCTGGCCACCTACCTGGACCTGATCCGGAGGCGCGCGAGCGGCGAGCTCTGGACCGCAGCCAAGTGGATCCGCCACCTTGTCGCCGGCCACCCGGCCTACAAGGGAGACAGTGTCGTGTCCGAGGAGATCAACAAGGACATTGTCGGCGCCGTCATTGATATCGGGAACTGTGAATGCGCTGGCAAAGGGTTCGGCGACTTGAGCCACGTCCCCGGCCTGGAGAACCTGTTGGGCAATTTCCGGCGTGGCAAGAGGTGTAGCTAGGACGAACCACGATTGTTCCCATATGCAAGATGTATCAAAGAGGCGGCTACGGTGCCTGCCCGGCGGTATTGGCATTCGCATTTGCATTCAACACGGCTTCCTCGAGGTCGTTTATCGGCCAAGCCAGCACCTTTTCTACTCGAATGGTGCGTCTGGCTCGCGCGTCCAGCGTTCATTTCCTAGACACTATAGAAAGCACAAAACTAGCAATTTGAAACTCATCGACAAATTTGGTTTTAGAGTGTCGCATGGGTTTCGGCAATTTGAGGTGTCACGGCCATCAATATGTTCCGGACCCAACTAACCTATGCCTTCTTCTCTTTGGATGATCCTCTTTGGCATGTCATCGCCAGGTGTTATACCTTCTCGCCATGTACTTGAATGCCAGCTTCAGCTATGAATTTTCTAATCGGAGACGCGGTGTTGTTCGGTGCAAGGTCCGAGACAGTCTCCCCAGCTTCAGTACGACGGCCACAATAAGCTGTCTTGGGGGTCGGCTGAGACATGACGTCCGGATGCAGCTTCCCTTCACATCAGGTCCAGATGGTACCTACTGGCCACCATCCATGGACAAAAGCCATCATGCCTGGCTCTTCGTGTCCAGTCACAAGAAATGCTACAGAGCTCTCCCGTGAGTTAGGTATTGCTAGCTGAGCAAACCCGCCAAATGAAGCAGTGGCAACCTTGGAGCCCAGCACAGCCCTCAAAGCTGCCTATGACTTGCTCGAGGTCTAAATGTAAGATTCACACAGCTTCCTCAACATGAACAAGCACGTAAGTGTCATGTCATATTACGACTACTGATTACCCACAGACATCGACAGAGAGCCTACAAGGAAACCAGAGAAGCCTTCACGACGGCATCACAGCACCACGGGCCACCAGGGAGGTAGGTGCGGACGTCAGACTGTCCAAGACGATTCCCCGGGTACGCCATCCGCACCCCTCCTGATTTACCGTGCGAGGATTACTGCCCTTAGGGGGGTGTAGGCCTCCTTGATGACAGGCTCCACGGTCTGTTCGCACGATGGCACACACATGCCCCTAAGCTAAGCAGTCGAGCCGAGGCAGATCTGCTGGCTGGGGTAGTGGTGTTGAGGGGGGAGGTGAGCGGATGTGTGTGAGCACTAAACAGGGGGCGGTTCGGAGAGTGTGTCCTTGAGTGCGTGACGCAGTAGTCCCGACACATCGCAAGGGGAAAAGGAAGGAAAAAGCATGAGATACGTTTGAAACCCCATAAAAGTCCTTGTCTCCCATTCCAGGCCGCGAAAGGAAAGTCCGTGTGGGGTCTTCTCATCGTCCTGTTTCTGGCGCGCCTCGCCTGTTCTGCCGTTCGACAGGAACGTCATACTGGTCCGCCACTCGTAGAATTGTCAGCAACGCACGTGTTTCCCCGATGAGGCAGGTCAGCTGGGTAGGCTGGGGGCGGGCTCCCTTCGACCAGGACGTAAATCTCCTAGGTCGAATGATGGCCTCGAACGAATCTGACCCAGCCCCTCGGTATGCTCGGATGCGGGTTGTACAGGTACCAACCGCCGACCATCTATTCGACGCGACGCTACCTCTGAGGTGGGGGGACACCTTCCAGGTCGGGCAGGATGCGGTCTTCTACGGGTCGCGCACGTGCACCCTTCTGGGGGAAAGAAGGAGGGCTCGGTGAAGGGGGAAAAGCAGGCACCTCCTAAAGGATGGGGGGGCGAGGTGCACGGGAATAAAAGAAAAAGTAGCCAGAGGTAAGAAGCCGCTCAGAAGCGCCACATGGCGTCCAGAGGGAAGGAATAGACGAGACTTTGACAGCTTGCCAAGGGCGTCGAGGCAGGTCTTATCACAATATCGGACCGGGAGCGGCAGACTTGACAGCCTCTTGCCGGCTGTGATCAAGCCATCAGATGGATCAGGATTGCAAGCAGACACGAGGTTCGACGAATGATGTCGACGGGAGCTACCTCCGGGCTTGATCCTACGCCAAGTGGAGAGACATGAGGGAGGGATCCTTGCGGCGCAATGTTGAAGAAGAACAAAGAGTTCAACGTGATCCATCACGTGTGGTCTCACTTGACGACGTCCCCCAACGCATGTCTCAGCTCTCCGTCCGATCCCCGTTGCGTACAGCCACGCTACAGGTCAGAGGGGGAAAGGATGAAGAGAAGCAAGCCAGGGCAATAAACACCCGAGGCACAAGATACGAAGACAACGGCCTGTGTTGCGTCATTTCTGGTTGCCCCGGTCCATCACCAAAGAAAGAAAAATCACATAGCTCTTGGTGGAGTTTCAGCCCCCAGACGCCATCGACCACCGGTGTCTGCCGCCCAAATGGGCCAGGAGGAATCGAACACCGAAATCTGTGTGAAAGCGGCTAAGATCTCCCCGCCCGACACGAGATCAAGTCGAATCTCGATAAGATTTAACGGGCTGGGATTCATCATGGGATGTGGGGGCAGGCTGTGTGGGAGGGTGGTCAGCGTCTTTCGTGGACAAGTCCAACCGAGACGACTGGCACCTGGGCACCGTGGCTCGCCCTGCTCAAGCGAGATATGGCCGGACGGGGTTCGCGACCTTAAAAGGTGGTTCAATGTGGGAAATCGTACGTTCGGGTACTTGTCAAGACGTCAGCGCTACTCAGTGTGGGCAAGCATCGTGGGCCAACGGCGCGTGTGGGCCGGCCCTGCTCCTCTTTTTTTCGTGGTGAAATGTGACAGGTCACAAAGGTTGGTCACCCACAGTCGGTTACATTCCGAATAGAAGGAGGTGATCGGGATGGCCACCCCAAATGCGACCCGTCAGATCTTGAGCCGATCTTTCCTTCAAGAGACCCAAGGTCGACGGCGCAAAGTCGGTCCTCCTGCCTTTTCTCGCAGGCTGGTAGCGAGCGGTGCTTACTCACATGTTCTTTTGTCGATTTGGCATCGTCAGATCCCACACATAAAGGGGAAATTATCGCATCTTCTGTCTCACCTGTCCCAAGGTTCTCCAAAATGCGACAGGCCACCGGCATGCGGCGGTGCATCGAGCAGGTCGACAACACAGTCAGACTTGCCCACACCTCTGAGGCAGTTCAACCATCAACTCTGCCGTGCCGCCGTGGCTGGCTCGCAGGCGCGGCTTGAACTCTTACAATGTCGGCATCCCGACGGCTTGGTCACCATCCGAGCATCTCTCGGGATACGTGTTGGCAAGAAGCTGCGGCCGCTCGCCCGAGAAGACTCGTGTAACGGCTTGCAAGCCGCAGGTTGCATGAACCCAGAATTATACAGCCTCACAAACGGTCCATACGCACTGTGCTGGAGCCCTTGGTCACGCAAAAGGGAACTGACCCGACGTAGAGTACTTGATGGGCCGCGGCTTCAACCAAGGCGTCTGGGTGGTACTTACATGGTGGTCGGGATGTTGGCTTGGTCTCTTGCGCCCCGTGCCGCCTGTCATCACCTTTGGCGTCCTGTCTGCTGCCCGCGCGCCCAATCAATGTCCTCGACAGTTGTTTTTCAGCAGCCGTTGGCACGAATCAGGGCATCTAACGTCCCTGTGGGCTGGCAAGCCACGCTGGCTGCGTCCCATATGGAGCACTTGTGCGTGCCTCGAGTTTGCACAGCCGTGATCACGAAGTCGCACAATTGTCTGCTGCTTCCGAGGTTCCCTTGCTGCCCAAGTAAGGACGGCATCTTCATCGTGCAAGGGCCGGTGACGTGATGGTGCGCGGTTTCTGGAATGAGCACACTCAGGCTTTCTCCCATGTACGTGGCAGCCTCATGCCTTCTCGTGTACTATACCGCTTCTTGCGAGCAAGCGACATGACTGCCTGAAACTTGAGCATTGACTACAGGTACACTGTGTATTGAAGAGTGCACACGACCTACCGCAGAAAAGTTTCTTTGCGAGTATCAACACGGTACCAAGGAGCCAGATCCTCTGAATTCGAGGTGAGTATCGGAAATATCGTGGGCGTCACTCCCCGCCGACGCACAAGAAACTACATGGCATCCTAGGGCCTTGCGCTATTAAGTCGCAGGTACCATAAGATCCTAGCGACAGTGTCTATGATGTGATGATATGTCCGCGAAAATGTCACACCTCCTTCGCTCTCTTAGCCATGCTGTGCGTTGCTATGGATGTTCCTCGGATGTATGTTACACCGCACGGAACAAAACAAGACTTGAGCAACGGGAAGTGCCAGGTAGAGGAGCCTGCACGGCCCTGGACTTTCTGTCAAATATCGCAGCAGAAGTAATATCCCATCTGCTTTTCATGACGGGCCAAGTCCAGGATTCTGACAGAATTACCGTCAGTCTGGAGTGATCTAGATACGTCCGATGAGATGATCGAGGAGGCCAAGGGTCCGTACGGATACCCAGGTCTGGGCCTGTATGGAGACTTCGCCGTTGGTAGGGGGGATGCAGCAGATCGGGTACAGTAGGCTTGCCCCGTTGTTCTGTGCCCTAGCCCCTTGAAGCAGCCGGCGAATCGCTTCCAAACAATCGCCCCTGGTGTGCTTTCATTTGTATCTACCGGGCGGCCTTCAGTCGGGCAGCGCATGGCGGCAAGGTAAGTAGCCTCAACTGGGCCCCCATTGCCGCCAGAACACAAGATGCCTTGTCCTGCAGCATAATGGAGGCCGTACAAGATGTGTATCGCACAGAGGTCAGATGCTGCATTCCGTTGTCCCTCCAGAGTGTCTTCACAGGCTCATATACGAGATACGTGCTCCATCCAAGCCCTGCCTTGCATGGATTCAAATCGGACAGAGTGGCTCGCGAGATTGTGGTGCAAGTTTGTGTCTTCGGAGTGCCACCAATGTAGTGGTGTTCTTTGCTCGCTGCATGTTGGCACAGCAGGGTGCAGCAGGTGTACAACCGCTGGATGGCGTCACGTCAACGCCGAATTGTGCTGTGTCATGTAGTCGTGCGCTCGTAACACTCGGAGAGTTTTCGAGTTTGTCCACTGCTTCGACCATCTCACAAGCACGAGGTCTCTGTCTTGGAATGGACAATTAACGAGGACTTGCGAAGGGCAGTTTAATCGGGGCAATGCTTTCACTAAGCTTGAGGCTAATACTGGCCACGATAAATGGATCAGACCAGCTCCACCGGTCCGCAAAACATGGGTTGGCCACTGCCGCTCCGTACAAGCACCACGGCTGCATGCTGACGGAGTCCCAGATTAATATTGTCTGACGGAATATTGCCGGCAATATTCACTGGCAGCACGTCCTGTCTCTCGCCCGGTGGATGCAGAGTCCAATGGCAGACCTGCGAACCGGACTCACAGCGAGGCGGGGGAGTTACTTCTCACAGCCCAAGATGGCTTCTCACTCCCGCTTGAGGGACAGGGCTCTAAGAAGCCTGTCCCAGTGCCAAATCAGATACTTTTCCAGCCTTCGCTCGCACTTTTCTTGGCGTGAAGCTCAGTGGCAGGCGGTAGTGCGGTGGATCAAAAGAAGTCTCTATCTTCTTACTTCGGACGGGTAGTCAAACCTCGCAGCACATTGTTGCTTCTTCGAAAGTGACAGGTGAGACGCCTCTGCTTCTTCGAGCAACGAAGGCCTTGCCGCCGTGCCTAAAACCATGCAAGGTTGACGGTTGACAGCTGCTTGTGTCCCCCCTCCCCAGATTCCGTGGCCCCCAAGAATGCAGGCTGCAATGCATGGTCTAAATACACTGACAGGGCGAGCAGCTATCCATGGTTGTTCTGAAAGCATCGTCCAGTCAATTTCAGGCACAGTACGATTCGTATAAAGCAAGTGTCATGCTTTTGACGGTTTCCAGGATCATTGAACCTGATCGAGGCAAAAGAGCAGGTAACGAGAGGCTTGACTCAGATATCCGTGGCTGTTGGTCGCAGAGCGCTGCATGGGATTTGCTTCCAGACGGAATGCTCAAGCGCGCAGAGCCACTGGCGAGCCATCCGTACCGGGTACAGTTGGGTGGAGGACACGCATCGTTGTACGTATCTCGCTTGTGAGTCTGCATGTGGGAGACGACCCGGAGGAAAGGTCGCGGTAGTGAAGAGATTTGATTTTATGCGGTCATGACCGGATCTGAGTGGAAACACGGCTATCTCTCGCGGGACCCAGTGTCTGCAGATCAAGCCCCGTAGTGATCGGTGCCGTGATTTGACAGCTCTTGATGGACATTTTTCCCAGATCGGCAGCTGTTCCCGGTCGCCTTGGGACTTTTACCCTGTAAGCATTGTCATCGAGCATCGTGTGCAGGGGCGCCCACTGGGGGGGGGGAGGGGGAGGCACTGGACCGGATTAGGTCTGCCAGGTCGAATGATTCGAGATCACAAGGTCACCCGCGGGTGGCCCCATCGTGTCGATACAGTTCACACAAACCCCGTCCTGAGCGGTCAGGATTTGAATTCAGATTCAGGATGTGACAATTCCACACTGTTGTCATCAAAGTCTCCATGCCTTCTGTGGGGAATGGAGGTCTCGCCAAGAAGCTCACACAGCCTGTGGTCGTCTCTGGGGCATCGAGACAGGATGTGATCATCATGAAGGACAGTGTGCTCGAGTGTCACGGCGTCAAACGCACGACGCTTGGTGATTTCCGGGGGATGGGCGCCATCAATTTAATTTCATCTGCCAGTTAAGTTCAGCATTGTGGTCACTTCCAGAAAAGTGATGAGGCAGATCAAAGGTTGTTGTCGCAAGCGCACGAGACGTCAGGCGAGGTGGCAATACAAATGGTTCAACATCATAGCCTCTCCACCAACCGACAGCGACGCGGAGGCACCGGCGGCGAAGGCTCACCGACAACCCCGTGGTGCTCTCACTGCTTGTACCACAGTACGAGCACCAAACCATATTGGTACTCCCTTTGTCCGACACGATCGGAAAGGGCCCACACAGTCCGGAAAGCAGACGTGGGGCTCATCCTTTCCTGAAATCTTCTCGAAGCTTGAAGGGAGGGGTCTGCTGAATTGATCCAAGGGGGCCGAGTCGTTGCAGTATCAGGGGCAAAAAGCTGCGATCCCAAAGTGGATGCCACAGATCCAACCGCAGCAGGGGCATCACGAACCTTAACGCGGGTGCAAACAGCTGTCAAACAATGGGCCCACACCTTGCCCGCGGGTGAGCGGTGACGACAAAATGGCAGGTTAGGATCTGACGAGGTCCGCCCTGCCACGTCGTGTTACTGTCGTGGGGTTCCGGACTGCCGGATGGCGTCCCGTCCAAGACAATCAGCCCCCTTTATACTGTAGAGCCTCACTGTGTTTGTAGGCATCTGCGTCGAGAACAAAATGAGCTGAGTATTGCATAACAGGATCCGCTGTGAGTTTTCCAGAGTTTTTCAAAGGGGTCAACGTCGGATGCTACGCGCGAGGTAATCGAGATCGGGATTTAGACCCGCAGATTGTGACAGGACGCCATGTTAGGGTCCAGACGAGCCCAATCTAGATTGTGGGCAGAGGTACATGTTTCTGTCGGCCTGAATCACAGACTCGAAAGTTTTCGTGTCATTCTGTCTCCGCCCAGGAGGCGCAGCTGATCTGTTTCTGGCACAGCTGCAATATCGGAGGCCACGGACGTAGTAGCTCTTCGGGAACTCTCGAGCCTGAACAGACCAATCGCGATTTGCTGAAAAGTAGTGAGTAGTGGGCGGAGGTAACCGTAGGTGACCAGGCTTCCAAGCCTTCCCCGGAACCGTGTAGAGTCCACACTGACCGAAATTGTTCTCTAGGGCGAAGATCAACTCAAATTCCATCGCAATGTTGGACTTCATGCATGTGTCCTGGTGACTCCCGTTGCTGCCTCGAGCATGAAATTGTCATTTACAGCTGAACTGAAAAGATGGCGATTTGATGGTGGGAGATTGACCCTTAGCGACTTGCATAGGAGGCAGGCAACATCGTGCATTCGCAGCCTTCTCACAATCTCGCAGTTCGGTGACGGGCTATTCACACGAGGTCCGAGAGAGACGGCATGGGGAGCTTGTCTTTCAGTATTTTTCCTTCTATAGCGGCTGTTGTAAAGACCTGGATTCCTGGCGCGGTGGTAGTGGATCTGTGTTTCAACAGGTGTGCATTGAGTTGCGTTGCACTGTACGACGCGAGTCGCAAAATCTCCGTGATGCCAGATGGACCCCGTCAGATCGCTTTGCTGGGATGCGTTTCGTGTGGATATTGCCGAGTCCCAGTGTGTTGCTGGGTCCAATAGTGAGGCGAATCGTTGCCAATTGCAGCTTGGTGGTAGTGCGAGCCACCCCCTTCTTTTCGTACCTCTTCGCTGTCTGTCTCGGCGGCTACTGGATGAAGGCGAGCGTGAACCATCTATTCCTTAACTCTCCCGCTGACACATACACCACCGCGGCCAGAAAACCGAGTCCATCACTGAAGGCCGGCCCGCACAGCTGGCTATTTTGAGACCACTGTGGAGGTCCCAGCTTGCCGGCGTCAAAGCGGTAAACTCCAAGTCGGAGACAAAAAGCTCCAATACTACCTGCCCGAAGCATCCACGGCGGAGTCACTGTTTCTGCCAGGGCTCGTGACACGAAAGGAGATTTGGCTTAGTGAGAAAGCACACAGTATTCCGGCAACCAGGTTTCCGTGCTCACAGCAGCTACCGCCATCCCAGGGCCCGGCCCGCAAGGAGGCAACGGTTGTAGATCACATCAATCAACGAGTATTTTCGTCCCAACCGACATGTGGCGATACTGTCGTATCGTGTCATCGAGGGTGCAACGGGGTTCTCTGCAACGGCGATGCAGCGTGTTCCTTCAGGCGAAACAAAGAGCCACCAATCGCCCGAACGCAGAAATCAGCCCTCCAGATTGTTTCTTGCATTTAGTGCTCGGCATGAGACCGATGCACAACACAGCGTAGCGCATAGTGGAAATCCAAACGAGAATGTCCGTGGCTAACCACCCTTGGTCCCGGATGTGGCCTGATCATTGGGATGGAGGGAATAGTGCCCGCTGGGCTACGTACGTCGAGAGCGGTTGGAATATTGCGGTCGTCGACAGCCGCATTCGTGATGGGATTATCCTTGTAGGCAATGGTGTCCCCCAAGGTCAGCCACGAGCATGATTTCTGCAGGAGGACTGCATCAGGCAGTCAGCCACCTAACTACTCATGTCACCTCTTGCTTTCCCTGTGACGCCCAGAATGCTCGATTGACCAAGAGTAGCCATGGGGGGCTGCCGGAACTCGGGTCTCATGACCTTTAAGATCTTGGTTCGTCCCAAAAATATGTGTTTCGACAATCACAGCGTCCTTACACCCGAGATACTCCCGGTCAAAATTTTAGTGCGAGCGGAGCCTGTCGCGCTGAGTCGCGGCCAGTGCGCTGGCTCTGGCTGTCTCCATAGCAGCATCAATAGCACACACAACTGCAAGCAAACGCCTGAGGTGCGATCGAGAGTGTGTAGAGTGGCGTATGGCATGTCTGGGATTAAATCGTCCCGGGGAAGGGGGGGAACTTGTCTGTTGTCGCCTTTCCAGCGCAATCGGTGTCTGCACGGGTCCCGGCGGAACTGCGGGACGCAGTTTGATAGGGTTTGACAAGAAGGCCGGCCGTTGGATCGAGTCGGGCGCCAGACAAGCTTTTCCCTAGCACAATCTAGCTGGAGCTTGTAGAGTGAGAACGTGCATGGTGAAGTGGCATGCAGCGCAGGTGCCATGGCCAGTGTGAGCAGATGGATGCGGCGTACTCGTGTGGTTCCGCGATTGTGTTCGGACCCATGGCCCAAGGTTTTGCAAAAGGATCTTGCGGGGAACTCAAAATGCGGTGCGACAACAAACTTCAAACTTCAGGATCCGCCTGCTCAGTGCCGGCGCTGAGGTTTGTGCCCGATAGGCTGCCGCGAGTGGGCTGTTTATTGTTGGGTTGAAACAGGTTATCGCAGATCTGAGAGAAAGTTTGACGCTGCCAGATCTGGTCAGCATCTTGGGTCGATTCGGCCCATCCACCCGTCCACGGACCTGCAGCAATATGCTCCAGGAGCCGTCTCACGGGCAGGGTCTGATGTGACGGGTGCAGCCCTCAGGAGTCTGTTGTCGTCAGCGCTGAGAATCGTGCCAGGCGGCGCAGGTAGGTGCTGTGATCCGAGTGGGCGAAGCTTGGCTACCAGCCTGCCCGCCCGTCCCCAATGGCTCATACTCGCACCGAGGTGGCTGCGGGTGCCTGGGCTGGGGACGCATGCTCGGTGACGGCTACACAGTAGGCCTTATGCTGATTGTTGTGGGCATGACGAGGAGCAAAAGGCCCGTTTGGAAGCTGGTCGTGCACGGGCGAACCTTGGGGCAGCTGGGTAGGGAATGTCTTCTGTGGTATACCATATGCGAGCTCCAGTCAAATCCAGGAACGCATTCCTGCAGCGTGGCGGATCTGTGGACGAACGTGTTGGTTGGCGACGCGGCAAGAGCAACGTCGGCCGCGGATGCCATGCCGGACCCGCGCTGACCGGCCATCGCTCTACCGTGCACGGCACATGCTGTTGATTTGAGATGTCAGGCGCGGCCAGTCCCAAGGTACGCGGTCCAATATGGAACGGCGCTAGAACAGCCGGAGAAATCGATATTCTCAGGGCGTGTTGGAGCGCCTTGCCAGTCTGCCAGTCTGCCAGTCAAACCAGATCCCGACACTTCAGTACTGTGTACAGTCCACAGCACGGGGCATGGCCATGGTTGGTCGCTTGGCTGTGAGATCCAAGATTCTAGCCGGATCGGGCCTGCAGATGGGCCCAACATTGCCTAGATCGGCCCCAGACTCTGCAAATGCACACAAAGTATTCACCACCACCACCACCACCACCACCACCACCACCCATATCACCCCCAACACCCGTGCCACCTGCCGGGTGCATGGACAGACTCCATGCTATGCCCTCCCTCGTCACGAACACGGCAGATGCTGAGAAGGACTCACCGGGCCGAGGAACTCGTGGGTGTTTGCGCTGGGCTAAAGGCCACGCCTCGTGGTCGCGGCACAGGACTGCCGATGGCAGGTCTTGACGAGTCGTAGCCTCCTCGGGCGGCGGCGGCGGTGGTGGTGCAGCAGAAGCTGCAGCTGAGAGCAGCAGACCCTGCAGCACAGGACACGGATGAACAGACGGACAGGCAGTGCATCCTGCGCTGGGCAGGGCAGAGCAGACAGTCGGGTCCATA
This sequence comes from Diaporthe longicolla, assembly GCA_000800745.1. Classification (NCBI taxonomy): domain Eukaryota; kingdom Fungi; phylum Ascomycota; class Sordariomycetes; order Diaporthales; family Diaporthaceae; genus Diaporthe; species Diaporthe longicolla. The sequence continues at coordinate 81,083 of JUJX01000109.1, read as the reverse complement.
TGTAGACTACACTACATGGGAGCAATGCAATGCAGGCCGCCCATCCTTCTGACGACACCCTCAGCAGCAGCGGCAGAAGCACCACCACCACCACCACAATCGAAATGCAGGCAGACACACACACCTTCCATCCAGCTGTCAGAAAGGCGTGCGTCGGGTCGGGTCCAATTACCACGTCGCTGGCGGGCCCCTGTCCCCTGAAGCCCGCCCTGTGCGTGGCCCATCCACTGCCAATGCCAGTGCCCACCCACAAAAAATGGCACCACTTTCTTGTCAAGAGAGATGAGAGATTACCGCTCCTGCATATCGGCCCCCCCCCCTGCCATCATGCTAGGCAATCGAGATACTATCGACAGTACAGCGATCTCTCCTGCTCACTGTCCCGGCTCCCAGATTGGGCCCTGGGCCCGATGGCACGCTGTTCGGCCATAATTCCCATCTTGTCCATTCGACACGAGCCGCCTCGTCTGCCACTCGGCCGCGGGTCGCCACCTCGTGGTTGGCTAATAGTGGGCGGACAGTCTCACAGCATCTTGCCGCGACACGGTGCCGTGGCCAATCTGCCTCTGTCCCGTCCTTGGGTATCCAGCGTCTCGAAACATCGCCTGGGGACGTCCATCTCTGTCCTGTCGTCGTCACCCACCGCCGCGTGCGGGCGGGCATGACCTGCGTTGTCACCCTCCCCCACCAGGGGCCCATCTCGCCCATCTGCCCGCCCCTACCTCCGCGCCAGATCACGCACATTAAGCAGACGGCGACAGGGGATACGCCGCGGGGGGCGGGAGCGACACAGACTGGTAGAAGGGTTCTACCACCACCTCTTACTCGCGCGGGCAAGCTGTCTCCGGCCGAGCCCAGACAGTCATGTTGCCTTGAGCTCGGCCGCTGACAAAGTTTGCGATCTCCCCCGGATCTCAACGCAGCAAGTCCACCTGCCACAGCACTGCAGCTGCGCTGAGCCCGGCAGGGTAGGGCCAGAGGGGAAGGGTTGGCTGCGACCTTGCCAAACCCAACCACGTTCCATCTGTTCAGGATATATATTACTTGCGACCCCGGGCGCTGGCGCCGGCTCAATGCTTATACCTGACTATCGTAGTACGTCTGGCTGGAGGCGACCGGCCTCTCGGTGGTGTTTCTTCCAGATCACGAGATGCCTCGAATCCGCCGCGAATCCTACCCAGGGCCACTACTAAGGCATGATGAGGGACATGCCGCACCGTCCCGTACCGTACCAGACCTTTGCTTACCACTCTCTGTCTGACTTGCAGCAGCGATTGCGACCTTCCACCGTTGCGCCAGACCCCGTGGCAGGTCACGATCTCCTTTTCTGCGCCTGGTGTCCGGACCCGCTTGTGACTGGATGGCCGCGGGGCCAGTTGCGACGAATGGTGGTGTTCTCATGTAGTCTTCGATGGACAACGGACCGCCAGGTGACACAAACACAGACAGATAGACAGATAGGCAGGCAGACACGCATTGGACGGGCTAACAGAGCCGACATAGGAGGAGGATGAATTACCCAGGGCGTCCCGATCCATGGCCAGGGCCGCTCTCATCCAACAAGCCTGACCCCATCCCATAACATCAGCCCTGCACTATAAGTGCATGAACATGTACTGTACAGATTGCGGGTAGATATACCAGGAACAGGAACACAGTTCGCTGCTGAGGCCAACTCGCCATCAAACACCCCCCCTCCCCCTGGGAGAACCTTCTCCCCCACCTCACGCCAATCTGTCCTGTCGTGGCACTAGCGCCTTGCAGGGGTACTTGTTTCTGCTTCTCTCAGATTGCCCCGGTTTTCCACCCATCGACATCTCATGTGCAGGAGCAGGGAACAGGGCTCCTGGGCATCGGTGAGGCGCCTGGCTGGCCCACCCCTGCGCGGTGTGGTGGTGCGTGCCTCTGGCGCAGTCGGCAGGGGAGAGTACTGGGCATGTATCTTTTCTGGGCTGTACCTCAGCGGGTACGTCTGTACATGATACGTACCGCTTGAGGACCCCTGCCTGCGCAGATACATACTCGGCCTACTTATTACCTATCGAGCACCAACTGAGCATGGGGACCGCAAAACTGCCCAGATGGGGTGGACTGCACAGCGCTGGACCGTACTACTGTGGACTTTATCTATTCCTTGCTGGACATGAACGACCTTTGGCCTTGCCCCAGCGCCCCAAAACCAGACAAATCGCACCTCGAGTTTCTCATCCCAGGCCTGTGTCCTCCCTCTTGTTTATCAAACCTTAGCCTTGTATCCTTTTTCTTCGGCAACTTGGACAAGTGCCTCCTTCCCCCCTCCCCCTCTCTGCAGCCAGTTTAATGGTAATTATTATTATTGTTATTATCGATGCCATCCCGCCCCGTCCGCACCTCTGGCCTGACCTCTAACCTCCGACTTCTCTGACCTCCGACTTCTCTGACCTCCGACTTCTCTGACCTGCCACCTTCCTGCGTGCCAGTCTGAGTGCGTGCCTGCCTCGTTCCACGCGCCCACACTCGACCGTTCCTACTTCTACGCCCACGTCCTTCAACCCACACACGGGTCCAATCCCTTCGATCTGGATCTGGATCTGGATCTGGATCTCAAATCCGATCTGGCGCTTCTTTTCCCACACGTGGCGAACCCACATCGGCAACGGCTCTTTCTTGTTCAAATTCATCCGCCCTCGAACCAGTTTCTCGGCTCCCCCGCGCCTTGAGCAGTTGCGGTGACTCGGCGGCTACGTCAAGAGTTGCAATTGCCCTCTGCACCATCGCAACCTTGGAAAGAGCCCTCCGGCACTCCCCCGCATACGAGTCGGGCTGCATTCTCAATCACCACCGACCAGCAGTAGATCCATTTTGACTTTGTCACTTGGCCGAACCTTCTTAACCGCACGATCCATAGTGGTTCGCCTGAAACTTTTCCAAAGGAGCCAAAGGAGCTACTGCGGCCACGCACACGACGCTTTCATTCAGAGACGCTTCTCTTGCTCCCAGCCTGCGACAGCCATACCGGCGCACATCTGCGGAGCCAAGACACCCTCACCTCCCGCTTCCTCTCACATCCTGGTGACCGCAATTCCGGATTTTTTTTCACCCCGCTGGCACTTGGGAACCTCCCAGCTCGCATCGCAACCCTCTCCTCTGAAGGGTTGACGGTTTCTGCACTGGGGGATATCTCACACCTTCCATCCCACACTGCCCACTGCCCACCGCCTACCGCCTGTCGTCGACTCGACTGACTCACCTTGGTTTAAGCAACGATCCCCCGCTGGCTTCGTCAAAAAGCTAATCTGTGGCCCGAGCTCTTTCCTACTACTCGCGTCGAATAGCGCTGGAGCTTTCGCCATAACCTACCACTCAAGTCGCTCTTGAGCCTCAATACGAACAGGCTCCCAAGAGAAACTTTCCGCCCTTGCAACCTCCTTGTTCTTGCAAGCTTACCACGGCACAGAACCAAAACCCTGCGTGTTTGACCAGAGTGCGTGCGTTTGTGCGTGTGAAGTTGCCCGCCGCCTATCATTCTAAGTCCTCTTACAAGGCACTGTATCTTGGGCCGTGGTTTTCTCGCCTGGTCAACCTCGCTCGCATTGAACTCTGACACGAGCTTACCAACCGGCACCGCGGCAATCGAACACTAAGCATCTATCTTTGATCGAGTCGGATCGGGTTGCGAGATCAGACAGTGATCCCACATTAGTCATTGCAAGCTTTGCATACTCCTGCAGCGTGGATCGTTGTGCCGTCAGATGAATTAGGCTGGGCACATCGCATTAAAGCGCTGGGGTGTTGACACGACCGTCTTGATCCTGTCCCGTTATGGAATTAGGCAACACTGCTGGCAGGCAAAGGTGCGGAAACTCTACTCTTATATTTCTCGGTCCGCTCTAACATTTGAAATGCAGCTCTCACCCTTCTGCCAACCACTCTGACCCTTACCACCACCGATCAAAAGGCTCCTGGGATAGATCATACAGGGAAGGTCCGGCCATGGCGACCGCAACCTTGCTCAATCCTGCACCTCACTACCAAACCCAACAACCCTCGTACCCATCCAACTACTCTCGTTCCACTGCTGGCTCAAATATGCCTGGTATCGTCTCCCCCGTCGAGCCCAGGAGGCGGCCAGAAGAGAGTGAGCCGCAGCGGCAGTCGTTGCCATCGATACAAGAGGTGATCTCTGGCACGAAGCCTCCAGCGTCTGCATTTCCACCGTCTCTGTCGACATCAGTCCAAGGCGCCCCGAGCCTGCCGTCTCCGTTTGCATCCTCAACGTCGTCGCGGCCATACGCCGACCTTTCGCCTCAGGACAAACATCCTTCGCCGAGACCATTACACAACCCGGCGTCCTTCCCTACAAGGAGCGAACCGATGCCTCCATTTTCCGCCCCCTCAAGGGCCCCACTGTCCAGCAGGCCGCCGGCGCTCGCGCCAGTCAACACCTTTCACCCCGGAGCACGGCACTCTCCCACATTGAAGAATGAGTCCCACCCAGGGGAGAGGCAAGCGGAAGCGCATAGATTAAACGGTCCCTTTCCACCAACGGCTGCAGAACAACAAAACGTTCCTTATCCACAGCAGAGCCAGTTGCCTCCTGGACAGTTACCACTTTCGGCACATCCCATGTCTCCACGATATCCTGGACACTCACTCCCCTCGCCTTTCGATGGCTCACGCTCGTCTATGCATGAAGACTCTGACTACCTGAGGAGGGAGAACAAGTACGAGCAGACGCTGAGCAGACACTTCGAGGCATGGCAGTACCAAGAGTCACTAGCCAAGGTATGGAGCATAGCAAATTGGGATGCACGGCACCGAATACTGACATTTAATCAGATCGCGTCCGGATCACGGACAATTTTCAATTTTGCGGATGCATACGGCCGCTGTGCCGCGGAGGAACAAGGCCCCGGCTCCCACCCTATGCCCACACGGTTGCCTTCAGAACGCGAGATCGGAGACATGTTAAATATGGCGGAGTGGATGCGCGGGATGTTGGACAACCTGCGGACGATGGTTCAGCAAAGCGTCGTGATGAACGATCGAGCACGCGAAGCTAGCCGGGGCAAGGGACCTTACGAGGACGAGGACATTGCCATGTACGGCGACGGCATGAAGTCTGCTTACGAGATGGCGGGTGTCAAGAAGCGGAGAGGAGTAAGCGAACGCGGGCCCCTTGACCCGAACAGGAACTTAAACTAATAATGCCATAGCGTGCTGCTCCTCCTGGCCGTTGTCACAGCTGCAACAGAATCGACACGCCGGAGTGGCGCCGTGGTCCCGATGGCGCGCGAACGCTCTGCAACGCGTGCGGCCTACACTACGCCAAACTGGAGCGAAAGAAACAAATCGACGCCAAGAACATCCGGCCCAGGCCCTCGGTTGAAAGAGGTTAGGCCGTGCGAGACGGGTTTTTAGTTGCCAGGGACAGCCCTGACAAACACTGGACTAAGAACAGCATCGGCCCTGCTGGAGACGACGCATCATCAAGAATCCAACGCATCATTGTATGCGCCAGCGTCTTTCTTCGTCGCTGTTTCAAAAAGTAGCCGAAAAATACAGCATTTACCGGCAAGTCAATACCGGTTACGATCACTACTAGGACCGCAGGCATTCACAAAGAAAAAGGAAAAGGCACAGGGTCTCATTTTGCAAATTCGGGGGGCAGGTTCTAGTTGGCAAGCGCCTATATCATCACGCTGTGTCTCATTTTATACCCAAATATATCAGGTCGGACACGAAGGATACGCAACAGGATCCGATCAGTACATTCTATCTCACGACAACACCGGGGAGGATCTTGTAAATACATCAGCGGAGTCTGTCAACTCTGGGAACCGGACCGACCGCGGCGGGGCTAATTTCTTTTTGTTTGGGGTGGGGTGGGGATGGTATATAACTGGCATGAAAGAGGCGTTTTGTGAGAGCTGCTCAATGTGATGTTCAGACGTCATGAAGCCTTTTTGTTTTTCTCTGCTGTGGGAAGTCTCTTCTGCTGTTACTACGCGCTGTGCCTCGATCTGGGAGAAGCATGTATCTACCGCTGTCGTCGTCATCATCGTCATCATCACCATCATCATTCTTGGGTTTTGCTAGAGCGATATAAATTGAACGCACAAGGCGTCCTCTTCCTGCCCGCTTGTGGACAAGGCGATGTCGAAGAAAGCATTCAATGACCGAGGGAAAAAAAAAAAAGGAAACATCCGAATCCCACACTTTGGTCGCCGTTGTCTGAGCCGTGGTGAAACCGCCCTCGCAGCCCCATGGATAAGAAGAAAAGCACGACACGGGACGGAACTGCCCAGTGGTGGGCCGGCCAAGAGATCTGGTCCATCTGCCGAACGCTGGGATGGCACCGATCTCATCTCAGGCATGATCAGGGCAAGAACGCCCGCATCGTTTGCCTGATTGACGCACAAGTTCCAAGTCGAGTGTACGCAGACACGCTACAGAGACGGGACGGAGCCAGATCGACTGTCCCGGGGCCGAGCTAAGGGGCTGTCAGACGGCGCGATGGCCGGGGGCTAGTTTGGTAAGCCGGGTATTAGTCCTTTCCTTTTTCTTCTCGGCTCTTGTGTTTCTCCTTCTGGTACGCTAGGGAGTGTGGACGCGCACCAATCCGCCGCTAGTGATCAACCACACGAGATGAGGACCGAGAGATCTCTGTTTGGCGTGACACCGCAACTGCTTGTGCTTGTGTACACCATGTCCGGTTCCCCTGCTTTGGCAATACAAATCAAGCATGACCAGAACGGGGAATGGATCAAGTATGAGCCAATGACCCGCGAAATCCTTCCCTGGATCTAGGACAATGATCGCACATGTCCCGTGCAGCAGGCGAGATTGGGACAAGCGGCACGCCACCCCATGGTAACTGTACCTGGGAAGAAGGCATATGCGGGAGAGGCCAGTCTAACTGCCTAGGCTATTGGATGAGACACAGGAAGTCGAGGTTGCATAATACGGGGCGCTGGCAACCTCTGGTCCCCTTTCAGCTTTTCCCATGTGGCCCATCTCCGACAGCCCCAACGTCAGAACGTACCAGCAGCGCGCATATAGTCTGAGATGTCCAGCAGCTGACTTCCGCCCGTGCCTTAGCTTCTCCGGCTAGCCTAACCCATCCCCACGTCACGCCCTCTCGGGACTTGCAGATTCTCTCTGGGTAAGAAATGTCTTTCCCCTGGGGGAAGATCGTAAGATGAGCCCCATCAGATCAAACGGCCCAGGCCGGGATCACCAGCCGAATCCAGCCTCGTTTTCTATACGCATCGCAGGAATTGTCAGGGCCGTGACAGCGGTGAGATTGAACATTGGACCCCCATCTGTCGGCAGACATGTCGGTGCGACGCCCATGTAACAACACTCTGGGCGCGCGAGGCTATAGCGACTACGAAGGAGAGAGGAAGATAGATAGCTTTCAAGGTTACGGATGGGACGAGACCCGTGACGGAGCCACAGACCGGCCTGGCATCCAGTCTGGTGAGTGATTCATCTACTGCTGGTGGATGGGTGGCCGGCAAACAAATTCGACAGGCTGCCAAGTGAGGGAGGGGAGCCCGAGCTTTTCAACACCCAATTGAACATCAAAGTTTGGGCGTGAAACATGGGTAGGGCCCAAGAGCGAAGCGTAATATCGAGATTGTGATCTCGATAAGCGTTCCCGCACTTTGCAGATTAAACTCGGCCGATATTTCTTTTTCCCTGGCCCCTCTGGCTCACGGCAGGGTGTTGGGGTCCCATTGGCTGTCGGTGGTTTTTCTGTCCTGCACCGGCGTTCCGACGCACACGAGAGTCATAGCTTCTTCGCGACACTTTTCTTCAGCCCTATCTGTGCTTTGCGTGGGAGTTGTACGGCGTGGAGGCTACCCGGACGAACTGACGCTGTTCGGCACATTGTCCATGGGCATCTCGTATCTGCTGCCGTGTGTGTGCGCGCATCGCCGCCAGGCACGCACGCATTCTGGCGCGCTGTCTGGACGTCTTGTGAGATGTGCCAGGGAGGCAGGCGTACCGGGCTGGGAATCCTGGGACGGGCTGGGTCGGATAGATTTTGAGTTGGGTTGCGGTGTGACGTGCTACTACTACTCCTGAGTGGCTGCCCGTTCTTGCTCGGATGCTGCATCGTCGACGACAAAGTCTATCTCGCATTCGGGGCAGCGAGTCATGAGGCAAATCCTGGGCTGACGAGCAGCCGAGGGTGGTCGAGGCGAACTCTGATGAGGCTTTTCGTTCTCTCCTTTTGCTTCATGCGGGCATGACGTGACTGGTCGAGCTTACACCGGCCAAGGATGGGAGTGGGTTGAGGGCATTGAGGATGGGCGTTCGTGTGGGTTTCATCCAGAATCTAACAAGGGCCAAGAGGGACGAGAGAGATGCGTTCATGGCTGGCTGGCTGGCTGCAGCGTTGAAAAAGGCTTCATCGCCCAAGTGCCGTCTTGTTCTCCCCAGATTGCTGGGGGCTGTGTTGCAGCCGCGGTGGGTCCGAGGGTGGACGCTCCTTTTCTGGCGGAGGGCTCGGCCCGCCAAGAACTGGAGACGTCTGTCTGGGTACCTACTCCGTACTGTGTAGCAGGCAGGCCGCGTCGCCTGCCGTTGAGTGCCTCTCCGCCGCAGCTGCGGGACCAGGAAAAACCCTCCGGCCGTCGGTGCAAACATCCAATCGCCCAATCGCCCAACGACCTATCAACCCATCATCCTCCTCCAATCTCAAACTCTATCGCAACTCTATCTTCCCTCCCTGGCCCGGGGCCCATCGCTCCGCTAACGGAATGGAGATTAGATGCCTGATGCCTGATGCCTGATGCCTGGGTGCGCCTCGTTCATGCTTGCTTGGTGGCTTGCTTGGATGGCCTGACATGCCGGGCCACCAACTATGGTTTCCTCTTACCTGCCCAGACGACTGTTCGATGGCCATCATCTTGTCAAGTTGTTATGGGATCTAGCACTGCCCACGGCCAGCCTCGCTCGAAACTGTCGCAGCACACTCAGATCTGGCCTGCCAGAGACGCGCGACACCCAAATTATAGTTGGTTTGGTATGGGTTTGAAGGCGACCAGCCCGTCCCGGTGCATTGGCACTAGCCTCTGCTGATCTGCGCGCTGGGCGGAACCGTATCCTATTGTATCCCGTTCGTGTGGCGCCAGTGCACTTGTGCAGCCAGCCCATCAGCTCGGGAATTCTTGCGAGCCAGCGTTTCGCGCGGGAAACCAGCTCGCATCGCATCGCATCGCACCACCAGATCACGACACAAAAGCAATGCAAGACACCACACGCCCAGAGGGCCGAGCCGTGGACCCCAGCAGCCCGCCGAGTCTCCCTCCCTCCCTGCCATTCATTCCCCAGACGAACCGCTCCACCAGCGCCCCGGTGGCCACCCGCATCGACCGGATGGGGTTCGGATGGGGAGAAGGCGTCCAGTGCAGGATGCCTTGGTGCATGAAATACAGATGATCATCTGCAGCGATCTTTATTCAATCTCCGAAACGAAACTCTACCCGGCCTTGGTCTACCTTGAAAACCCCGGCACATGACCTGCGGCGAGCGGTTCCAACAGCACGGCCGTTTTCCGCTCCTCCTAACGCGCGCTGCCGCTGCTTGTTGTTGTTGCTGCTGCTTGTTGTTGTTGCTGCTGCTGCTGCCGCTGCTGCTGCTCATTTCCTTACCGGACAGGCCTGCCACGCTGGGGTGCCGATCTGCCCTATGACAATTGGCCCCATTGATGGCAGCTCTCTGCGAACTTTTGCTGACTTGTGCTAATGTTTCTATCATGCCGGATCGGCTCTGCACAATCGTTCCAAGGCTAGATCTGCTGTGCGCCGTCGTGCTGTGCTTTGCCGTGCACTGGTTATGCCGAACAGCAAGCTGACACAGCAGAGGGACAGGCTGATGCAGAATGCCGTCTCATCCCCTGCGGCTCGAGCCAGAATCGCGCCGGTCATCATATTCAAAGAGAGCCTCCGTGGCAGCTCGTACTTTACAGACTCCCTCGAGCGCTAGCAGGCCAAGTGTTGTCTGGCTCTCCTTTCCTACCGCATCATACCGCATGACCTGGTTCAGACGGCGACGGCCCCGGCTCCGCTCCAAGTTTCCCTATTGGGATCCGTGGCATTGAATCCTTGGAGCCATCCGAGGTTCCGTTCGAAGATGGAGTAAGACGAAAGGCTGCCATCCTTTCAAGGCCGTCTCTCAGCCTTATTGAAATGTCTGGGCTGTGTCTTACTACCCTGCTCCGTGGCAGGGAGTGGAAGGCTCTTGCTAGGCAGAATCCACTTCTGAATTGCACTACCTCGGAATGTGCAATCGCCTCAGCAATATTTACACGCGCCCTTTGCGGAATCGCAGTATTCGCCTTCTCTTGCCAGACGCGCCGACCGATCGACGGGCGCTCACAGGGACAAGCCACCGGCTGGTGCGACCCTCTACCGCTCACAGGATCGCCGAGCTGTCGCCACCACGCGTGTATCGTGGGAGCCGGCGGCTTGCAGAGGCTTGCGGGGATCATACGACCGTATGCCGTGTGGCTGAGGCCCTTGAGGCTGGACTCGGGACCAGCAAAAGCCCGGTAGCCTTCCCGTTCAATCCGACAGAGAGCCCCTCGCAAGCATCGGGACTTTTGAACCAGGCAGAGGCATTCCTAAATTACTCATGGGATGCTTGGCTTCTATCTATCTGATCTATCAGGCTGGGGCTCGGAGTATCTGCCCCATGCTCGTTGCTGCCTGTCAAACAATCTGTCCTCCCCGGCCCAAGAGTGCTGTCGAGATGGTCCCGTAGCCCACATGCCGGCACTGCATGAACGGCTTCCCGATGGTGTAGAGTCTGTATAGCATCTGCAGGGCCAGGTCGCCTAGCACTGGGCCACACATCACATTTGGCCCACCAAGCCCCTGGTCAACTCCCCAACATGCCTGCCTGCATGACGCTGTACGCAGGTTGAAACAACGTTATCGGTTCTCTGCCGTTCAGGATGTCGATGGATTTATTATCCACCATACATGGCAGGGGGCGCGGCTGAGGACTTGACATCAATTCGGCCACGTTTGACTGTCAATGGCGCCGAATCGAAAACTGAGAGACATGCCATGACGCGGCACTTGGTCGCCGACCTCTCGTTTCTGGTTCTAAGACCAGGGGTAGCACAGAGACCAGGCAGCCAGGCGCCTTGATCCTATCTTCAGCATCACACATCAGCCTCTTTTCCATTTCATTTTTTCCGCCTTCTTTTCTTGCGTGCCTTTCTTTTGCTTCTGTGTCTATTCAAGATGCTTCCGTGGTTGCGGCCGCACGGGAAGATCGGGGAGTACGACCTTAGCATCCTCTCATATCACCCTGACAGGAAGGCGGTCGGACGACATGGCACGGCTTGATGCCTATTTTAGAAACTTCACGTCCTTTTACTCCACGGGTCTTTTTGGGCAGTTGGTTATGAGGGCAGAGGGTGGGTGGGGCCGGAGATGGGTGGGTGGAGTCGAACGGTGTCACAAGAGAGAGTCAGAATCAGAGACCTCAGATGCAAGTAGGCGCACCCGTACAGTATATGAGATCTCGTCACGCGTCTGTGGTTGTACGATAGAGACACATCCTTCCCCTTTCCTCCTTCCCCTTCCTTCCTTCCCTCTTCATCTCGTTCTGTTGTCAGACAGTGGCACAGCAGGCGGGAGGGTCACCTGGCAGGGAGACTGGCTTCCAAGCTGCCTCTGGACGTACAAAATGTCGTGCTTGGCCATCTTGCTTGGGCTTCTTCTTGCTTGCAGATACGATATGCTCGCGTGATATCCGTGTGTGGTGCGTGTGTTGCGCGCATGTGTGGATGCTTATTGTGTGTGCGCTGGAAGCCCGACAAATGGCGAGGGCCTAGGTATTTGCTCATCAATTACGCGAAGCCATCCCGAAGCTGCGTCCACTGTACACAATACCGCGGAGGGGTGTTACACCCACCGTCTTGGCCGGTTCAGTCAGACGGTTTCTTGCAGCATTACGCATTACTCAGTACTGCTGATGTCTAGAGACTCCCCGCGACAGAGCCACTGATACAAGGCAGAATGCTTGCATCGAGTAAGTCTAGGAAAAACAACAGGCTCTAATAACCAAAAGGAATAGTAATTAGATGTCATCCAAGACCAAGCCTCCTCACCCCTCCCTCACCCTTATCCCGGTGGACTATTGCAGCACGTCGTGAAACCCACCCAGTCACCTTGAAGAGAAAAGAATGCGAGACCCAAGGCAAGAATATGCAGCCTGCTGATGGTGGCCGATCCTGTTTTTTCCTTCTTTTGTGACAATGGAGGAGGGTCGGGTACAGCTTCCTTGGGGCCCCTCCCTCTCATCCCTTCCGCCCCAAAAAGAAACAGGGCGTGTGGCCGGGGTTTGCTTTTCGAGATTATAATATGACACCTCGCCCGCATTTTCGGGACCAAGACTTGTTGCCGCGCTGCCCCCAGTTCAGTGGCCCCCCTCGAGTGTCGTGGCGTGGCTGAATTCCAGTCGATCCAGAGCGTCAGGGGAAGACGAAGGGCCAGGCACGCAGTAGTCGAACGGGCTTTGTGAATTGCCATGAGCCCGGACTTTGTTCAGCAGGGGCCTGCATGAGATGATGATGACGGAAAGGCCCTTCTATTTGCCGGGTTGGTCTCACGGCCATCCATCCACTGTGTACGTGTGAAGCATACGAGGCATACGTAATTGAACGATTGTAGTTGCTCGGCAAAAGCGCGGTTTTTGTCTGAGCACTCAGATAACACCAACCAATCCAGACCCGGGGATCAACAGACGGATCACTTGACGTCCAATTTCCAATATTTTAGCTCGGGTCTGGACTCGACATGACCGCCGACCGGTGAAGAATATCGTCATTTTGACCGTGAAATCCCCTGCCCATTTTCTTCTTCCTTTTGTTCAATCCTGACCTCGTTCGGCTGTGAGAAGCAAAAGTTGCTCACTTATCACAACGTGGCATCCTTTTTTGCTCCTATTCTACCTGGCTTTCTTGCCCTCTCTTAGCGTGCCACGGCAAGTCTTGTTAGGACCAGGGAGAGCGACTCTGTGCCACTAGTTGCTTGACTTGATTTGGCAAGCAAAAACGAGAGACGTCGCTGCTGCACACCTAGGTTTCTTTTTGACTCGGGAGGCTGCCTTTTGCTTGCTTACTGCGTACTGCGTGGTTATTCGTATCGTTTCATTGTTCCTTGTCTGCTGTATTGGTTTTTGGGTTCCCCATTCAGGGCCCTCCTTGCATCCGTCGGCACCGCGAGGGAACGCCTCTCATTTGCCCGCCCGGCCGGCGTGGAGGGCCCCAGGTGCGGAGGGAGATCAAAGCCCGGTTGGGTCCCGCCTGTGTGTTGGCAGCGGTTCCGACAGCGTGGGTCCGTCTGGGGGCCCAGCCGGACGGCCCCATCCCACGTTTTTTCCCTAGGCTGGGCCATCATCCCAGATCCTGACGGCCCTTGATGTCCCTCGGAGGGAGGACCAGGGCCCGGGGCTCAGAAATTGTACACACGGGCGAGTGGTCTGCCATCACAGTGAAACAGAACTACCCGTGTCATTGCCCGGCAGCAGATCGAGCTCCCCCCCCCCCNCCCCGCTCCCACTTTTTCCGAGCCGTGGACCCTCCACACAGCAAACCATGACGACTCGCGCTGCCGTTCTCGGCCAGCAACCACGGCTCTGGACGACCCCGGGCTGGCCCATTTTTTAAGCTCCATGGAGGGACTGTAATCTCGCTGTTTCTATGGTGTGGAGAGGACGATCTGGTGATCTGGATCCGGCGGGTGCGTGGCCTCCAATGTCGGGCTTTTAGGAGATGCCCGCAACGAGAGTGATCCCAGGTTCGGCGGCGTCGCTGTTCACCGAACTGTTTGCTGCTTGACTCAGCTTCACCATGGCGCTTACCAAGTTCCCCACCCCTGCTGGCCTGGCAGGCGGCGTGGGCCAAGAGTCGTTGAGGACGTTGATCCCTCCCCCGGAAATGGCCTCATCACGACGGGCTGTGTGATGGCCTGGAGGTAGTCGGTTGGTGCGGGCTTGGGTAGCCTGGCTGGCCTTGGAGCCCGGGTGCCAGGGGCAGGGTGAGGACGAGGCCACGCGATTGACACGAGCCGGCTTGACGCCATCCCAGATTTACAGTAGCCCCGAGATTAAATTTAAAAAACAAACCCAAAAAATAAACCGGCCCTGGCCTGACTGGCGTTGGGATCTGGGCCTGGTGGGTGTTTTGGCAAGCGGGCAATGGTCAACCCGTCACACCGCCCGGGTCGACGCCCAAAATGCGTATCCGATGGCCGACCAGAGGCGCTGCTGGCGGGCGGCCCAGGCAAGGATTGGCCGTGATGGAGACAAGCAATGGCAGAATGCGACTGGGCGGGCAATCGAGGCCAAGCTGGGGTGGCTAGCCTGAGACCAGATCCGGATCTAGATTTGGATCTCCGAGTCTCCACCTCGCATCGTAGCGCGCAGCTGTACGGAGCATGTACCGCACTGCACGCCTGTGCTGCGCTGGGCCGTACTGTATGGTCGAGTCGAGCCCGGGCTAGGGGCCCACCTCACCTCAGCGCGGAACAGCTCAGCTCAGCTCAGCACCGCACCACACACGGCAGCACAGCACGGCAGCACGGCACGGCAGCACGTTGACTCGGTATGCACTACAGCGTCCACACAGTACTGTGGTATGCCCCGGCTATATCGTGCTCGTGATATACTTCGCATCGTACGATCCAGATTGTGTGCAGGGCCCGGCCACCGTTCGTGGAGTTTCAGAGAAGCATTCCCACCCATCCTTGCCCAGCTACCCTCTTCCACCCTGCCACCCCCTTTCCCAACGGTCACCCCCGTCAATTTGTCGACGACTCGAACCGTTTAGCGGTAGGGTGCTGTGGTGGCGGTGGTGGTGAGCACGCAAGCTGGCCCCTACCTTTCAGGCTGGCAGGCTGGCAGGCTTGCAGACCTGTGCAGCAGCGGCAGGGCCAGGTTGTGCTGTCTGTCTGTCTGTCTGTCTGTCTGTCTGTCTGTCACCCAGGGTCTGAGTAGCTGGAGTCGCCCGCAAGTCACCCTCTAGGGAGGTACATGCTCGCTACCTGCCGGCCGAGTCTCGGCCCACCGTTTCCCAATCGAGAATGCACCGCGCGCGCGCGTCCATCGGGCAGGACCCTCTGATCACCACACCTCTGTCTGTGGCTCTGCTAGCATGGTCCTCCAACTCAACGGCTAGCTGGCCTCCCTCCCTCCCAAGCCTCTTTACTAATAAGCAGACGAGGCCATCGTCCCATCGTCCCATCGTCCCATCGTCCCATCGTCCCATCGTCCCAACACACCCAGCACTGGCTTTTTTCCAGCCTGATGTCCAAGTCGAAACGAGGCTTCGGCACTCCCACGTTGGTACGTTGGCACGGGAGCCGCCGTTACGCCCGTGTTGGCCCTTGATGACGCACACCGACCCTCGATGCCATGCCATGTTCATGTTTCGAGTAAGGCGGCAAACTGGAAAATAATCAAAGACCTTCATTCACTCGCATGCGCCAGGGCATCTTTCGGGTGTCACCAAGGGCCACAGCTTTGCCTTTTAGCACAAGACGCTCCCACAGCTCCCGCCTCGGCTTGCTCTTTATCCGCTGTCGATCCTCCCGCCTAGCGAGTTGACGCCCTGCCTGCGAGCTTCGTCTTGCGGCCTCGCGACTCTCGTATGCGAGCCCCGGGCCGTAACTGGGCGCGGCCCCTCCTTTCACCCCAAAAGAAAAGGATTGGTCTGTGCCTGGCGGCCAGCGCGGCAAAGGGGCTGCCCTACATCAGCCAGATGGCTGGCTTCCAGAACCAGTATCCGGGAGCCGAGAGGGCTGCACCAGACAGGAATTTACACAACGTCCGAGACGGGTTCAATCTGGCCGTCTATCACAGCTGGAACTCTCATATTTCTCCCACTGCGATCTGGCCTCGCCCAGCACAATTGAGCCCAGCGCAATTGAATGCTGTCTTCCAGAAGCTTGCCGAGGTGGCTGATATCTGCTGATGCCTGTGGCCGTGTGTCGGGCGCAACTTTGGTAGCCGGCAGGCATCGGTGCCTACACACACTACAGCAAGCAGCAATAACTCTACAGCCGGGAAATGCCTTGCTCGCCAGCCTCCCCACCTGCGCCCGAGTCCACAATGTTCGCACTCGCTTCTAGAAACACCGGCGTCATTCTCTCGCCGCCGTGCCCCAGTGACATGGTGTCTGTCTAGAACTGCTGCGAGGCCTAGCAGATCTTGACGGGCTGACGGGGTGACAGGCAAGCCCTTTGGGACCCTGTCAGCTTTCATCTCGGCGGCCCCATTGGATGGGCGTTTCAACACGGTGCTTTCCGGAAGACAG
Source organism: Diaporthe longicolla (assembly GCA_000800745.1). Taxonomy (NCBI): domain Eukaryota; kingdom Fungi; phylum Ascomycota; class Sordariomycetes; order Diaporthales; family Diaporthaceae; genus Diaporthe; species Diaporthe longicolla. Next base: position 64,762 of record JUJX01000109.1, on the reverse strand, counting down.
ACAGACGCCCACATTTCAGCAACCCTGACAACCCCAGAACCTTGGCTTATAGTCTATGGTCTACTACGGTCCAAGGCCTACTGGTACCTGCAAACAGGTCTGGTCTTCGGAGACGGAACGATGGCGTTCCTGTCCCTCTCTTGCGGGGCACATGCCCAAAAAAAGAAGGGATATGACTCCCTCTAATCCTTCCCAAACAGCCGATCGACAACACCATCACATCAGCCACATACGGAGATTGATGCTACCGCATTTGGGTAGCGGATAATGTCAAGAAGCGAGCGCATTTCAATTTCTACCCTTCCCGGGAGGCGCTTCCAGAGCTGTCTGCCGAGCAAATGCGAATGCTACACAGTAGATCCAATCGTCTGGGACTGGCGTTTTCTGCCCGCTCCCACCTGGCAGGCTACCTGGCCACCTGCAGCCAATGCCGACTACACAGCACCCGGGAAACATGTGCTGCCGGTGTATCTGATCCGACACACATAGCCATAGCTTCGGATCTGGGATCTCGCGGTAGGTATCCATCCGCCCGTCCACTCATCTCATCTCATCGAAATCGCATCTCATCTCATCTCGGAGGAAATCTGGAGGAAGGGCCTGTCGATGACAATTCATGCGTCGGCTAATACATTCCCTGGCCCCGTGCGCGTGCTCTCCCCCTCCCTCCCAAAATGCCCCATGGCTCTGTCGCCGGGAGCTATTGGAAATCTATCTCTGACCCAGATCTCACACCGGTCTCCTGCGTGGTGAGGTGTCCGGGTGCGTGCCCTCCCTCCCAGGTCTCTGGTATTCGGGTCCCGCCAAGGCCTGTCAGCCAGTCTAATATAGCGACCCGCCTCTGACCACCGCAAAAGGCCGTTGCTTGGGGCTAAAGTTAGCGTTGCGTGCGTGCCCGGGTAAACTATGGAATGGCGTGGTGATGAGCCAGCCCTCTTCTTGGACCTGAGCTTTCCCACCAGACAGATACCGCGAACAAGGTTTAGGCGTCATGTCAGCCGCAGCCTAGCGTACCACAGAAGTAGCCCAACTGATCAACATCGTCGGAAAGAGCCACGCGCGAGACCACCCCGTCAAGATCCCCATCGTTTCCATTGCTCTCACAGGACCGGGGATCGACACCCGAGCAAGGAGGTAAAGCCCGACGCTGAGGTACGATCGACCGGCCAGTGAGAAGGATCCAGCCGTGAGACAAGCAGGGAAGACCCCTCTGTCTTGCCTCGCCTGACAGACGTCGTCGGATGTTTTGTGTGTTTCTCGCACGGTACGGGATCTCGGGCGACCCCCCCCCAAAAGGCCCTGGCGATGTACTGTACATTGACAGGCCGCACGCCAACGCAAGAAATCCGTTAGGCATCCATCCCCTGTCGAGCTCACTTCCGCTTACAGTAGTATTTTGGTGCCGTCAGCCCATTATCGACCACGTGCTATACAGTACGGGGCCATACCATTGACGACAATCCTTCTTTGCCCACCGAAATGCGCTTCGGTAGTTGTGTCGACGGATGTGAGGCCTCGTTTCAGGGGCCTAGAAGACTATTAGACGAAAATCCCAGAAGCGCAAAATCAGGGAGAGGAAAAGAAAAGGAGAAGCAAAGAGGTCATGGGTGGCACGAGGTCGCAGGTGCTCTCAGCAGCTGACGCTGAGGACGAGTGAGGGCGCAGTGACGCCCACCCCACCCTTCACCTCTGTGAGACAGGAATATCTCTCTTGTGCCACATCAACGGTGGGATGCATTCCGCCCTTCTCTGCCGCTCGACACTCTTCTAGAAGGAATCCAAGCTCGGGACCGACGGGGCTGGGGGCGAACGTTTGTGAGTACGTGTGTCGTGTATGTGTACGTATATGTGCATGTGTGCCTGTGTCTGTACATGTCTTGTGTGCCTGAAGGGCCTGAACCCGTCAAAAGGTGCCACGGCGGATATTGAAACTACCTCAAGGTCACCCGCTGGCCGAAGGATTGGGACTGGGAACTCGCAACATTCCACCAAAGGTCTGACATGACAGAGACGGTGGGAAAAGACTGACGAGCCACAGGAAGGGCTGGGATGGGGGATGGGGGATGGGGAGCATCAGGAGCTTCCCTACCGACAGTCATCCCTCGGCTTCGCACAGTGGCACCCGATCGTCTTTCATCTTGCATCGTCGGTGCGCCTGCCGCCGGGAGACACGAGAAGTGGGCCGCAGAAGGGGGCCAAAAGTCAGGCGCACTCCAGCGCGAGCACAGAGGAAAGCTCCCACCGTCTTGCTAGACAAACCGATGGATAGTCAGAGACACCACGCATTGCGGGGAGGCAGGGAAGACAAGTGCGTCTCGCGTGGTGGACGAAGCAGCGTCCAGGAACAGACAAAAGACCGATCGCACGCACACAATAGTAATAGCACACAAGCACAGCACCGCACACAAGACGCGGGAAACAATGACTCTGTGCGACACTGCAACAGCCCTTTCCCTCCTCTCTCTCGCCTTCCCGCCCAAAACCCAATCTACCTGCGAGCCCAATCAGCGCCGTCAGAGTCTCTCAAAGGCCGGACGGCTGAGACAGGATCGTGTGGACGGGCTCATGCAAGATAGGCATTGGAAGCCGCCGACCCGACACGGGTGATCGATGTTTCCAGATTGTTTGCTCGGCATCGAAGACCCTACCCTGCTGCTGTTCTGCCCTGCCCTGGCGAGTTTCTAGTTGCTTGCCTGTCTCTCGGCCGTGCGGGATGCGGCTTACGCATGTACGTGGTGTATAGTGTGTATAGGCCATGCGTATATGCATGCACGGATATGTATGTATTGTATGTGGTAGGTCCATGTATAGGCAGGCAAGCAGGCAGGTGGTTTTGTTTCCAAACAGGCCCACCATCTTTTTTCCTTTTCCAACACGCAAACCAGCCGCACCGCCCAGGGCAAGGTCCTGCAACTCCACGCGCCAGCCCCCCTCCACCCTCCTTTTTCCTCGATCCCATCTTGCATGCGAGACGATCGCGGCCACATGATTGGGGGACCCAGACTTGGACGTCCTGCGATGTACATGCACGCACTTTTGGGGCCGCGCCTGGATGGTTGTGTCACCACCGCGCCCCTACTGCTTTTGGACAGCCTCCCATGCCTGACATCCAGTAGACTCGGCCTTCCTCATCCTCACCCCTTCACTCCTCCCTCTGGGATGTGTTTGCCGTAAGCTGATGGGCACCAGGGCTGTCGTTGGGGCGGCTCACTGCGGTCTGTTTGTCCTGCAGATTGCACATGTAATATACTCAGGTGCGGGAGGACACAAGCAACTCAGGCGGTTAGTTTCCCTGGCAGGGGGGCGGGAAGGGTGGAGGGGCCTGGTATCAAGAAGGGGGCGGTTAAACGTGGCTGTTTCCGGCCCATTCACCTGCAAAGCCCCTGACGCACCGCGCCACCATCTCGTCATCACCGTAAAGTAAGCCCGAGTTGCTGCTGATGCTGCCACAATATCGAGGATGGGACGAGAACAGACACTGTCTCAAAAGACGGACAGACAGAGATCGTTGTATCCCACGAGTCCCCGCGAGGTACCCAGCATCCCGCGATACTTCCTCCTCCTCGCCCCGCCTATTAACGTTGTCGGCTTGCCGGTGTGCCCAGCCCGTTTAAATCCCACTTGCCACCGAGTCTGTGCCATCTGCCTCATGAACTTGGGACCAGACGGGCTCTGGCCCCCACCACACAGAACGGCAGTTGGCTTTCTTTCGTAAGGCGGCATTCCACTTCGGACCACAAGCCCACAGACTACCCCGTCTGAAGAAAAAGGGCAAGATCGCGCGCATCACACGCATCAGCCCAGTGTTCCCGGACGCCCCAAGAAGCTAGGGGAAAGTAAGTGAGAAATGATCCGATGCCATGGGGTAAGGGCCCGTGTGAAACTGACGTGATGTTGTTGCATGGGCGCGACCTTTTACAGTTCTGGCGGCACCCGGCTGACAGGCCGTGACAGGCCGTGGCAGAAAGTTTCAACCGTTGAGCTGGGGAAAAAAAAAAGGGCCAAGCGAACCGTAGGCCGCATCCCTCCCAAATAGGGGAGACCCATGCGCTGGGTTGTCAGGGTTCGCGATATGGTGCAACGCTCCGCACCCCCCGGAAGCGGTCGTCGTCTCCGGGCCGATCACACCTCCAGGTAGGAGGCAGGGCCTGGACCGCACCAAAGCGCAGAGCAGGCATCTGGGTGGGGGTGGCTATGGGCAAGTTCCGGGACATAGACACAGATGGAGAGGGACAGGGAGAGGCGTTGGATCGAGCGAAGGAAGGGGGAGGGGGTTAATTAGGTCCGCCTTATGATAGCTCATATAGGGCTTGTCTGACTGGGGTTGTTGTCGGGCGCGCAGCGTAGGAGCCGGTCCGAGCCTGATGTGATTTGATATTGCCGTGGCCGGAAAGTTTCGTGATATTGCTTAATAGTGCCTGCTATAATTGTGATCTTCACACTACTAGGTGAGGTTGTTCGGCATTGTTGTTTCCAGACCGTGCCTCACCGAACTGGGACGCAGAGACAACCATAGCCCGAGAGAGCCGGATACTGCGCCTATTATAGGGATACATTGGCGGTGACCCATGGTGCTAGTGACGATGTATCGCGTGAAGCCACCGAGGTCACCTACCTACTAGCCATGAAGAAGTTGGCACTGAATACAACAGGGCTGCCTGGTTCGTATCGACAGCCGTCGCGAGAGCCGTCGCAAGCTCACTATGGGTTGAAGACAGTAGAGTCGGGATTTGTGGAATACGTGACCATGTTCATTCAACCGCCAGTGCCGGCAGCTCCAGATTCTAGACGGATAGGCAGGCTGCCGTTCGAAGCCAGTCTGCCCTCCCAGACCCTTGGCTCATATTCCAGCTCCGTGACGCAGCGATGCCCTCTCGGTCTCGTATCTGGCTATTCGTGGTCCGCGACCTCGATGAGCACCCCGTAGGGGTGCATCCTCTGGGCGATGGACGTCGGCGATGACACCTCGAGCACTCACCAGTCACACGCCCTACCTATCAAGGCAGCCAACTCCTGCAGATACTTCTTGTCCGTCTCGTCAAACCCATTCTTCTCGGCACAATCAATATCGACTTGGGAGACATATGTTAGCCGATTTGCCTGTTTCTTGTCTGCTACTCCGGCACTGCCGGCGCTGCGAGCCTCCGAATTTTTGCATACCGCTCGCTCCACGTGCGAATGCGAGGTGGTATTGGGGACTGAGAGCAATCCCTCCTGACGCCCCTGGGTGTTCTTCGCCGTCTAAGGCATCGTAATGTCGTCACCAGACAGACAGTCACGGTCCTTCCCAAGCATTCAGGGACAGTAGTCCAGCCTCGGCATGGCTGACAGCAATCCAGAAGGAAAACACGAAACCAATGGCGCAAGGGGAACACAAGAAAGCAAAAGAAACGTTCGAAAGCCAAGGATAACTCACTAATTCCGACCACCTTCTTCTCCACATGCCCGCCCTCCTCGGGGCTGACCACCTCCACGGTGACAGGAACGACGAGTTCGCTCTTCGAGGCGCCGTCACACGCGATGTGACCGGGGAACGCGTCGACGTCAGGAACCAGCTGGGTCTCCTTGGTCGCTGCCGCCGTGCCGCACACGCCACGGCCGAAGCCGATGGTCTGGCAGGCCACCTGGCCCATGAAGGGCCCCAGGATGAGGCTCTTGCCGTGCGAGGTCGGGTCAAGGACATAGAAGCCTATGTTGGAGGGGGGAACAGGTGTGTGGTGAGCAGAAGTTCAGCCAAGAGAGGAGCAGGGTGAGACACTGAACATACCGGCCCAGTTCACGTCCTTGCTCGGGGATGGAAGGCTCTTGTATGCGTGCCACAGTAACGAGGCGGTGTTTGCCAGATTACTGCGAAGGGGGAAAGATAATAGCCCAGGTCAATGACTCTTTTCCGCTTTGATAGACAGATACACTCGCTCTTCCTCTGTCGGGACCGGGACAGCCCTCATATGAAAGGGCGACATCAGGGGGGTGAGTCGCAAGGCTCACTGTGGCTTATCCAAAACTTACGCAACCTATTTGTAACACACGAGAATTCATCAGGATCTCGTCTTCTCCAAAGCTCCGGACATCCATGGGGCGAGTGCTGCATGGCCGGAAGCGACGAGGGCGGGCGGACATACCCAGTTTCTCTGACCGTCAAAGAGCGCCGCGGCCTGGTCAAGCACCTGCTGCAGGGCCTCTTCCTTGGAGACGCCATCGGCAAAGGTCGAAGCGTCGGCGTGCACCTGTATTGGCAGGTATCGTCAGCAAGAGGGGTCCATTAATCTAGGCATTGAGATATCATACCATCTTTTCGTGCTACCTTGACTTTTTCGTCTCGGTGATGTGTCTCTAGATCAAGCTGGGGAAAGTCGGAAGGACTCTGCTTTTGACGTGAGGGAACCCGTAGGCGATTATGAACTGTCGAGAGCAGAAAGTGAGACGGGCGCTTTTTTTGGAGGGGGGGGGTTTGCTCCGGTGCCAGAGAGGATTTCAACGTCAGTGTTGCTCACGAGATGTGTCATGAGGCTGAGCGGGCGGTGGCCGTCAATCAACCTCCCGCCGGTGCAGGGTGCTAGGGGCGACGGGCGGGAATTGTGGGGCGGAAAAGGGCTTACCGCCAAAACATCACCGGAGAAAGCTCATCATCACGAGAGCGCTGGCTGTTCAATAGACGCTGCCACCAAACAAAGCACTAATCTCTATCTTGAACGTACGCAGAGTTACGAGTCAAGGACCCGGGTCCGTCTCAACGGATCTGGTCATGCAAAGGTCCACAAATGTTGCCATATGAGTATAGTTGTGCTCGCTCACTCACGGACTGTAAATACGGAGGACTTGGGCCATGGTCATGTGAGCTATGCAAGGGCCATTCGATATCAACTGTCTGTGACACTTCATCATATATGCTGAGTCCAGATACATATTCAAAACAGTATGTACGACACTCAATCCAACCAACTTTGAGAGCCTTGGAAGGTAAGCCAATGCTCCCGCAGAAACCCTGTGTTCAGCAGTGTCCGGCAGGTTGATCTTTCTCAAAAATCTCACAGCCCTAAACTTCCTATCATGAATCAAACGTACCCAGACCGAGCCAGTAAACACCACTGTTTCCTTTCAAACTGCAAGTGCCACACAAGCATGTCTTTTTTGGAGAAAATATCAATGTGGAAAGAGAAAAACCTGTCCTACAAAGTGGTATCAAGGGTAAAATGCTCAAAGAGGCCGAACCGCTCAAGGAGTGAGGCGAAAAGTAAATGTGTGCGAAGGTAGGGAAGGTATATCTTCTGCTGACCATTGAGGTATGTACAGATCTCAGGAGCCCCCGATCAGCTTCGTGGGGTTGGTATTGTTGACCAAGGATGCCCAATACTTGGATCGTAATGACTCCAAAGCCCGGCATCCTCTTTCTGTATCAGTCAAGTATAAGTGACGAAACGCCCTATGCAAAACCCATCGACTTTTTCCGGCGGCCAAACAACCTGGACCCGCCATTGGTCTCGGGTTGCTCAGCAGCGAAAGGCGGTGTGTTCATCGCCGGTGGAGGCCCAGAGCTCCGAAGGAAATCGGCCAGGTCGGAGGTACCACGTGAGGGCACGGAGACAGCATCGCGAGGCTCAAATCTCTTCATTGGCACGCGCCCACTGGGTCGGGAGGAGGACGTGTTGGGTGGCATGCTGGGCGCAGCCGCGACCGCGCTGCTTGAGCCATAGGAAGGGAATAAATCACCACCGGTGGGGATGTTGACCTGGATAGGAATATAGCCCTTGCTCGCTGCCGGCGCGCTACCCTTCTTCTGCGACTTAGTGGGGCTCTTTAACCCGTTCGAGTTTCCTGCAGCTGCACTGCTGTTGTTGTTGCTGTTCTGTCGGAATCTCGACATTAGACTAGGAGCACTGGCCTTTTTCTTGGGTACCTGTGTAGGTTGTGCAGGCATGGTTTGTGTCCGAGGAAGGTTGAAGGGAACAGGGGCCGACTCGGGCGGTGGCGGTGCGCTGTTCAGGAAGTCAATCAAGCTTTCCTCCTTCGGCTGCTGTGGCTTTCTCCGCGGCTGAGGATCAAAATCGTCGTCCTCTTCCTCGTCGCTTAAGTCAATGGCATAAGGATCTCGAACTCGGTGTTGCTTGCGCTGTGGCATCATATCTGGCTCGTCAAATGGGTTGCCGGACTGTCCCGGCGGCTGTTTCCTTGAAAGAAGAGCGCTCTGAGAATTGATAGACGACTGAACAGACGGCGCGGACATTTCGGTGACGTTTGTTGAGGCCTGGCTGTAGCGCGTGTCGTGTATGTCAGGCAGGGTTGCATCCATGGCCTTGCCACCAACAGCCGATTTCAATAGGTCCGAGTCCATGGTTGTGCGGAATGGCGCCACTGTACGAGGGATGCGAGGGTTGTTGTTACCAGTGCTGGGTGGGCCGCGGCGGATGAAATCAATCAGGTCGGAGTTGTCGCTGTCATTGTCGACTGTAGCACCTCTAGCCTGCAGACGAGCCCTGCTGACACTCCCGCCCATTGAAGGACGTCCGTAATCGAGGCTCATGTTGGCGCTCGGCTTCTGGCGGGGAGTTGTCCTGTTGGCCATGACACTCTGGTTCCGCTTGAGCGGCGTCGGGTTCGCGTCAGCGCCAGAGGGACCAGTAGCACGAATGAACTCGGCGAACTCAACCAGTGATTCACGAGGAACCCTAGCATCTCTGGCTTGAGGCGCAGCCCCGCGAGCCCTGTTTGCCATTGATACAGGTGGAGCTCTTGTCGGAGGCCCTGTTGTCTCGCTTTCAGGCATATCGACGGGATGCGAACTCAATGGCGACAGGCGCGTCACAGACCCTGATCTCTTCACCTCGCCCGACTTGGTCGTAGCAGCAGAAGCGGCTCGGTCCCTGGTAGACTGGCGCGCATCCTCACTCTTTCTCCCCTTGCCAGGTACGCCGGATTGTACAGTTCTCGGTGAGCCCTATTGCGCATTAGCACATGTTCAACAAACACTCATGTATTGAGCTGCAAATTTACCTCTATTTCACGCATGGTCTCCGGCGTCAACGTGTACTGGATGGTCTCGTTGCTGTGTATGAGCTCCTCGAAGTTTCGCGCAACGTCCTCTGGGCGGGTCGCCGTGCTGTCCTGGGAGCCGCGCGCTGCCCTTACCTTGTGGGAGGACGTAGACGACGACCCGGAGGTGTGTATCTGACGGACTGTGCTCTGGTCTTGCGAAGGGCGTGATGCATCTCCATATTCACGAGGCAAATCAGGGCGGTCCACAGAGACGACGCCGATGGTGCCATGCTGAGATGCACCACCCAGCGAGTGCCCATGGCGATGCTGGTTAGTGCTAATGCTCTCCTCCGGGATTGGAGTGCTCGCAGGGCTGTTGGCTTGGGGACCAAATGACCTAGGAGACCGCCTGGGGTGCCTCGGCGGCGGCGGCGCCGGATCGTTCTCCAAAAATGTCGCTGAATCTGGAGGAGTGCTCAGAGCAGCTGGCTTCTGCTGTTCGACAAATTGCTGTTGCTGCTGCTGCAACTGGTCAGGGCTGGTGACCGGCGGTGCCTGAGTCGCCTGCCGTCTAACTGAGCCAAAGAGGGGCTGCGTTCCTTGGGGATGAGCCTGTTTATGTTGCACTTGGTGCTCTTCATTAGCGATAGGCTGTGATTCGGTTAATTCTTCCCTTCGAGATGGTACGACTGCGGTTGGCGCAGAGGTCGGCGGAAGCTTTCGCGTAGCAGATTCCACCCTTTCCTCGGCCTCGGAAATTGGTTGTGCAACCTTGCTGCGCGGCGCGGCTGACGAGCTTGTGACAGGGACTTGGACACCACGGCCGTCTTCAGCGGGCCGCGGCTCCTCCACGTTGGACTGGGTCTGGATGCTGCTAGCCCTCGAGACATCCCCAGACCGCGAGTAGGAGCTATTGCTTTGTTCCTGAGCCGAGCTCATCTGAGACCTAATCGAGGGGGTCCGTGGACTAGCAACATTCACTAGCCTCAGAGACCCTGACCTGACCGGGAGGGTCTGGACAGATAGTGGCGGTCGAGAGCTTCGGTCAGAATTCGCAGGAGAATTGCTCCGGTTCGAGATGTTGGTCCCGATCGAGATCCTCGAGGAAGTCAATATCTGCGCCTCCTCAACCTCGAAGTCCGAATCATCTCCATCATCCTTGGTCTCGCCATGCTCACCCCGGTCTGCAACCGTAGCCCCTGCACCAGCTCCTGCGGCGAGCGCGGCGATGCCCCCCACAATCTTGGGGATAAGTCCTGTAGGCTGAGACTCTGCACCATCTTCATCGACAGGGATCTCCTCAAGAGTCTTGACGTGGTCAACGGTGGCGGCCTCCGCATCCTGGTCGGTTTCCTCCATAATGGATGCACTGTGCTCAATGCCGTCTTCCACTTGCTCAGTTGGGGTCTCGGTCACATCAGCCTGACCTGCTGCTTCAGGGGCCTCAGCAGTATCATTCACCTGAGCGGTGGCCTTCCTGCGCTGGTCAGGGGAGGCAGCCGGTGTCGGGAGAGAGTTCGCGCGCTTCCTCGTTGCTCTTGTTGGAGTGTGTGGTTCGGACGTCGGTGTCGGAGGCTCAGCCTTGGTTGCGAGAGGAAATATCATCATGCTCTTAGGTCGTGTAACGGTTTCCAACTCTTCAGGCTCATCCTCTTCTGTTTCTTCGTCACTGTAGTGTACGAGGCCAGGCACCTCAATTTCGTCGATGTCTCTCTCACTCATGGGGAGTGGAACTGATTCAGGCTGAACGTCAACCTCCTCTGCAGTGGCCTTCTCTGTCAATAATTCTTGGGCCTCTCCGGTGGGGGACTCGGGCGCAGACTCTTGCACCGCAGGAGGTACAGCGCTCTCGGCAGACAAGCTGCTCTGTCGGAAATGCATTATCCTCTCGCGCGACAGAGACTGCGGCGACATCTCAGCAGAGCTGTACACAGGATACCTTATCCGTTTCTTCCAGGCCCTCCAAAGCCTGCCCAACGTTCGGTCCAAGGCCACCCTCTCCATGTCGACTTCATCAACGACAATCCTATCCACAACATCGGAACGGCCCTTGATACCCTCATTCTGATCTCTCTCGTAGTTGACGCGCATCCGATGCCAGGCTGCCTGCCCGGCCGAAATCAGGGCTTGCTCACCCAGGAACTCGAGAATCGAGGTGAGAAAGATGGCGACCGCAGGGGACACGGCGCCGCTGAGATTCTCGTCATCGTCGCTGAGTAGGCCCTCTTCCATATGATGGTCCTCATCCTCCTCTTCCATGTCGCCCAAAGAGGAATACACCATGCACCTCAACCTGGTTCGTTTCCAGACGAGCTCCAGGTCCCAGTCCCTTGGCGAGGGCGAGGATTGGGAGTGCAGGAATTCGTCGTCATCGCCTCCGCCTAGATACTCCCGCAGCTCCTCATCCGCATTATTGATGGCATCCTTGGCGAGCTTCGGCTTGAGGACCTCAGTGACGGCGGGCCGGAGAGCCGCCAGGGTGGTGGATCCAGACCTGGAGAGAAAGTTGAAGAGGAGATGGTCAAGGAAGCCGTTGACCAGGCGCAGGGCGGCGAGGGAGACAAGGACGGTTTCTCCTGAGGGCTGAAAGCCGTGCTGATCGTACCATGTATCGGCATGGCTGTCGTGGTCGTTGGTGACGATCTGGGAGGCAGCGGAGGCAGCGATGAAGGCAGCCTCTGGCGAAGCGGACAAGGGGGGAGACAGTACGCTCATGGCGGCGGTCGAGGGCCTGTCGCTGGAGATGCTGTGTGTTCTTGACCTGGAGGAGCCAGGTCTCTGGAAGTTGGATGTCATCTCGGGCGAGTACCGGGACATGCCAGTGTCGAATGGGGACGCCATGTTGGATATTATTGCTCAGGCGCGGGCGCGGAGGGCATGCTTCGGGTGAAAAGGTACAGGCCTGACCATTAACAGTCGGGTCCCACGTCCCACAAGGCTGGATTTGACGGCTCGGCAGCGCACCGTAGTCGCGGGGCCGCCAAGGATGGCGACAATGCAAATAAAAGTGATTTGATGGCCAATGGGTGGGCGAAGCGGTCGGTGCGGGTGTCTGGGGCGACTGAAGGGCGTTTGTATGCGGAGATGGACCGGATAAGCTGGTCGGCGCAAGAGTGGGTGTAAAAGAAATGCGACGGGCACACGGCAAGCTGCTTTGGAATATTAGTGCTGTGCGAGGTGAGCCGGCGTACTGAAACAAATAGGAGCAGGGAATGGCTGGGCAGCGAGAATCGGGGCTTGTGTGTGATCAGCAGCGAAACTGGGATTTGGGCCTGTCCTGGATGTCCTGGTCTTCATGCAGAGAAGGGTTGCACTGCAGAAGCCTCTGCCTGGTGCTTCTCGTCCTCGCGTCTTGTAGAGCTGGACCGGCTGTGTGCTGCGCCCGAAGGGGTACTGTTGGAGAGATGGTATGACGGCAGAGGGGGGATTTGGATTTCCATAATTAGGAACAGATGGGGGCGGAAACTTCCTCTGCCTGTGTGTGTGTGTGTGTGTGTGTGTGTGTGTGTGTGTGTGTTTGTAGGCAAATAAATGTGTTGGTGTACTTCACCGCAGCGATGAGAGCAGGGTGGGGCGGGGGCGGCAGGGTGTAGGCTGGGTAGGTGTGGGTGGTGGCGGAGGATGAGGCAGGATTGCACGCTGACAAGAGGCGCAGAGGAGCGGCAGGTGCATGTGCAGGAGGAGTGCAGGAGACGAGGGATTAGGGCCAAGGGAGAGGCAGCATTGTAGCGGCGGCGGCGAATGAGAATAGAGCAAGGCAACAAGGACGGTTGCAGCGTTGGTTTTCTTCCGTCGCAAGCAGGATGCCGTTCAGGAACCACGAGGGAAGCTGGATGGGCTGCTCGGCGTCCCGGGGGACACTAGCCCACCCAGCCCAGGTCCTCCGAGTCGAGCCGAGTCGAGTCGACTCGAATCGAGGGTTCCCACCATCAGCCTCCACCGTCGACCGCCGACCATTGACTGTCGAATCTCGACGCTCGCCTCTCGGCTCTGACCCGGGCTCTGGCCTGATGCGGCGTGACCTGTTTTGATGCTGACACGGAGAGTTTGGAGCTACGCCAAGGACAAGGACGAGGCACAGTCACCTCTGGTTGTCCATATATCCGCCGCCCAAAGGCACTCTTGAGTCTCGCTTCCAAGGCCCAAACCAACTGAGATCCCCGACCATGGCCTCGAGAGCGCGATAAACCCAACCCAACTACCTCAACGAGGCTTCCAGTGTGTAACAGCGCGGTGGAGTGAGGAATGTTTGTGCGGATGGGGAGGCATCACGACATGACGTCGGACGGGGGGGGGAGGCACAGAAGCCAAGCACCAGATGCTTACCTGTTGACGCTGTTGACGCTGTTCAGGAGGGATCCCAGAATCGTGTCGTGCGGCGCCCGAACAAAAGCTTGAGCTTAACAACAGCCCAGGGTCCTGTTGCGGCAAGGTATAGAGTTCAAGGAGGCGAGACCAAGCGGCTCCAAAGTCGTTGTAGATATTGGACGGTTGCTGGAGAAAGAAAAAGCTATGGCACGGTAAAAAGGAAGGACGGTCGGCCGTTGGTGGTCGGATGGAGATGTGACGTGCCCACAAGAAGCATAAAGGGACCTGCTGAGAGCGACCGAGGGGGAGAAAGGAAAATGTGACGGTCACGTATGCGCCCTCTTTCTCAAGCCCGTGACAACAACAAGAAGAAGGTTGTGACAGGTGTTGCACCGTGTCGTTGCCGTGTAGAGGTCAGGCTTGGATTGAGCAGAACCAAAAAGTAACTGACTGAATGGCTGACTGACTGACTGACTGACGGCCAAGCTGCAAGTGTGGAGCAGGCCAGGGTATTGATCAGAGACGATTCGGATGGAGACCACACCTCCCACCCCACCCGGACCTGCTGGGCATCTGGGCATCTGGGCATCTGGTTCCTTATCCTACTTAGGTGACTGGCTCGGGCCTGTCTAACTACCTAGGTACCTAGAACAATATGCTAACTGGCCATGCCCACCAGGTAGGGTGGTTGGGCCCTGCTTGGGTGGATGGCCTCTCGCGGAACGTGGGCCAGGACCTCCAATTGATTAGGAGGGGGGAGGCAGAGGCAACACAACTCTGGAGCACCTCGCTCTGATACTGTCCACGGAGTTAGTGCAGCAATCTACCAAGAACATGGCATGTGGGCATGTGGGCATGTGGGGCCTGTGCAATACCACTCCCAAAACATAGGAGCGGGCCTGTGGGCCTGTCCAATCCTCCACATCTCCTTTCAATCTTGCCTCGTCCCCTTCCAATGCGACCCTGCAACTCGACTCCCCCAATCTATCGACCCGTCTTCATCATCGCCCATGCTGCCAATCACCTGACCTGCCGCTTCTCCTGCAGACCACTCCTTGCAACCTGCACCGCACCGCACCTGCACCTGGCATTCCATCACCACCCCATCTCAACAATCTTCTTCAGCCATTGCGGCCAAAAAGAAGCAAAATGAAAAGCTGACAAGCAACCCCAGGACCGCACCTGCTCACTTGTTCGCCAAAACCAACCAAACTAACGGCGCTGTCTGCTGTCAACCACGCTTTTCGACCTTGACTAGCAGACGCCTCCATTGTGGATCTTAAGACTTCGGGCTTCGTTTCTGCACCCAGGAAAAGGGGAATTGCCCCGGGCAGACCGGGGGCCTCCCTGTTGACGGCTGTGGGCCGGACCCATCTTGCACTGAGACATGCTACACTACAGTGAGGTGGTCCGCTTGACCCAAAACGGCTCCTGGGCACCCAGGTGCACTACCACTACTGTTCATGTACGCTACCCCACCTGGTGCTAATGCCTTCTCGGCCTGGGCAGACGCGCAGACAACCCGACTACCAGGCCAGCACCCAGACCAGCACCCAGGGCCCATGGTCTCCAGGCCCCAATCCGCAGCCGTGTCGTAACATGCGTGTATGTGTTTTGGCCATCTCAAATTCCGGGACTGCTCCCATACCCACCAGCCATCGAGCCGTAAGGCGACAAAGGGGTGACAGGCGAGGCGAGTCCACCCGGAATGAGGCGTATTACACTACCTAGCCAAGCAGAGGCCTCAAATATCTGGAGTCTCCCAGCTCTGAATGGTCTTCCCACAACACAGCTTCCGCCAGCCAGCACAACACGGGTGCGATCGATCCTTGGAAAAGGGGGGCCTGCACGCCATTATCATGACCGGTACCAAGGCCTGATGTTTAGCGGCCAGCGGCCCCATAGCTACCGTCCCGGTGTGCGGTCCTGCGACGGGTCTGCTGCAAGGTACCGGAGCGAAACGGGTAGTTCCCCAATAATACCAAAGCACGAGCGAGCCTAGTGTTGTCCTCAACCGTGCTCGACTCTGCCTGTGGCGTAGGCCCTCCTCGCCCGTGCCTGCAGCAGCTATCAACAGACTCAGCACCAAGAACCTCTTGTCCGCGACCAATACCATGTGCAGCTCAGGTTTCATTACAATTTCTCGCCTCACGGGAGCACCCTGTCGGCGGGCGAGGACGGCACGCATTGACGAGTCTGATGTTGGGATCTTCGGATCTTCTGCCGCAGGACATCCCAAGAGATCTATTGCCTGTGCAGTCCCGATCATTTTGGCACAGACGCTGCGCGTCACCTGATTGGATCTACACCTCACTTTCCAAGGGCTCGAGCGATGGACTTTCTCTCTCTCTCTCTCTCTTTCCAACAATTCGCGGTCGGCGGCTACTCCGTAACCTCGCAGACGCCAAATGGCGAGCTGCACTGCACCTGGGAAATGTCTTTTCAGGCTTGGCATGTGAATACGACTTGTAGGTGATAGTCGCTGCGAGTCATCATTCATGACGGGATGGATTGGCCGGGCGCAGAGGCTTGCGGGTGGTCAAAGCACTTCCTGGCTGCTTCCAGCTGGTCAACGCAACGTCGCACGTCCCCATCGAACAGCACCCTTGGCGATCTGCGCTCTGCGCTCGCCGAATGTCGTTTTCGAATTCCCCAGCACAGCATTTCGAGAGTCATGGCCGGGGACTGGGTCGCTAAATGACAGGGCAATAGGCACAACCTCGCTTGGATCAACGCACTGAACTTGGACGATGCACACCGGTCTCCAGACTTTTATTGCGAGGGCCAAGTCGGCCATTGGTACACAAACAGGAGACGAACGCATGCGGTTGTTTATGGGGACAAAACGTCAGGACCACTTGGCTTTCTTCCTAATGTCACAACCTTGCCTGGGACAGAGTGCAGACTAGTCTACAACTTTGACCAGCTGCTTCCGCTTGGGTCGTCTACGAACGAACCCAACGGGCTGGAAAGCTATTCGCCACTAGCTTTGACAAATGAGCAATGGACACGAGCGAACCTTAAAAGTACTGTCGACCGAACCTTAGAGAAACCGGTCCCAGATGCGACCTTGAAAGAACCCGTTTTTAGTTGCGACAAGCTCCCGACGCAGGATAGCAGGCGAATAACCTATATTCCTTCGGCATATAGCGACAATACTGGTACGGAAAGCCGCGCCTCGTCACCGATTGGCTGTTGCCATCTACTTTCCATCTTATGGCTTGCTGGGCTTACAGAGCGATGCACTCTCGATCTGCAACACAGGACAAAAATCGCAGCTCGCGCTTAGCATTTGGGAACGGCTACCGCCTTTGTTGCAGATCGTCGGACGCAGCCTGGGAATTTCCGTTAGCCTGCTGACGGCAGGATCGTCAGCCTTGTCACTGAGTCTCTCTCTAAGTCCCGGGACCCACACCCGCTTCGGTCACTAGCACCTTGGCGCTACTGCACCCGTCTTCCGGCTCGCATACGTGGGAGATTGCCACCAAGACGGGAAATGCATCTTTGAATCGCGTGAGCGTCGCTCTTGCTCTTGCTCTTGCTCGGATACTAGCAGTCGCAATTAGCATCAGCATCAGTCTCGGAGTCAAATGGGGCACGCGAAAACAACCTGCGCCGCTACTGTTCCCGTCTCAGATGCGATTATCGGGTAAGCCGTCCGGGTCATCGGCATCCGCCCATTGGAGACGTCGCGGGGAGCACTACTCAACCGGTATCTCAAGGTCACATTCGGCCTGGATGTGTTTGGACCGGCCACCTTGACTCCCCCTTGTTTTTCGCTCCTCGTGGCTGCGTCAAGTCATTTGAACTGCCTATTTCTGAGCAGGGTGAGACCGACAGCGCCGCAGCCGACAAGTGCCGGCTTCGTTACGCGAGAAACGGGCGGGCGTTGTCTCCAAGTGGCGGGATACCCGCGAGAGATCTCTCAGATCATAAACTGCGTGCGCCCCTGAGGCGCAGCTCAGCGCATCGTTTATGAATCGGTGTCGATCAACCCAGCTGTTGTAGTTCATCATCAAACCATCTCACCCCTCGTCAGAGGCAAGGGCTGAGATCTGTCATACTGTCAAAAAAAGGAAAGATTTCATACGCGTATCTTGCTCACGAGCCACTCCCTCATTCATGTGAACTTCACCGCATCTCGGTCTCCCTGTTACACAAGGGACCCCCCAAATAGAAAAGGATTTCTTAGGATCTCTGGATCCGAGTGGCCATTAGCCCTCTTGGCCCCTCCCGCCTCCCTATGCTCGCGTTCTACCGCCTGTTGGCCCTGCGACCTGGCAACGCGCGCAGCCTGATTGCTTGTGTACCCGTGATGTGCTGTTCACCCGCAGCACGGTGGGAGAGTTGGCCACCGACCTGCCGTACCGCGTCTCGGCCCCTTGTTTCCATGTGGCTGGGTTTGACCGCGCGCGCGGGAAAGCAAAAACTCGCGGCATTTTTCTCACACGTTTACGAGCCGTTGGAAATGACGGGGAGCCGGCGTCTTTCGGAATACAAAAAGACGAGGTCGATCAACGGCTTAGCTCACGTGGTGCTGGGACTTTGCAGGCAGCTGAATCCTGCGGTTCCGTCGGTGGCCCGAAAGGCAGAAAGAAGTTGTAGCACTGGCACCCGAGATCAGCTGTCGACGCTGCTTGTTCTGCATCCCCAAAGACCCTGCAGCTATTCATGGACCCCTCTCTACGTGACTGTTGATAGCCCGATGCAAAACGCAGCATGTTCTGACCAAGGACATCACCACATGTCCTTCGAAATACCAGGACATATCAGTATCACCTTGTTGTCAGCTGAAAGCCGGGCGGAGAGGCTGGTCCTCCGCTGGTGGTGACACATGTCCTGCACCATTGCGCCTCAAACCATTGACCGACCTCACCACTCATCCCTGGGATTCCTGACCGGTTATGCCGAGTTATGCTGTTGGGAAAGCGGCAGGGCGAGTGAGGCTCACTGGCTTGCTCCCTTTGTCGCTCGTAGAGGGAATAGATCTGCTGTGCCGCATCGCCATACCTCTACGACAGTCGCTGGCTGCGGTGTCGTCGGTGCATTGCAGGTATGCAATGCGGTCAGCGCGACTGCCTGCCTGCCTGCGGACTCTCCACCAGGTGAGGCAGAAATTTCACCCGAGATGAATTTAATTCAGCTGCTCGCAGCAGTCGAAGACGCCGAATATGAGCCCATGTTAGTAAACGTTAAAAATGGTAAACACAATGTCGTCAGATCGTGACTCTATAGCGAGGACCACGCATGCTGCATACAGGGCAGAGAATGTGCCTAGCCTCTCATACTGGCTGATTGAGTGTCGTTCTCAGATATTGCCTAGTGGCGTGCACAAACTTCCCAACACCGGTAGCATACAACCGCAGCAACCACAAATTGGCCGTGGCTGGAAGTCTTCACGCGCAGCAGAAACCTTACCCGTGCGCCTTTCACCTGTCGGCCGTACATATCACCAAATGGCCGGCAATGTGCGCTTCAACATTCAATCGCGCCTTCACCGGGAGAAAGCCTTGATTTGTCTGCAAATCCCCTCAGGGAGCCGTCTAGATCTCAATTATGGACTACAGCGGATTTCTCTTCGAGCCTGCTGACAATAACTGTACATGCCATGTCTCTACCCGCACCGATGACCTTTAATAGCAAGATAGCCCAGGAAAGTTTTTCTAATCCCACACGTGCTCAGCCGTGTTGCCATGGGTCCCGCTGCCATAGTGATGCTCCTTTAACCTCACACCGTACGTGATATCTCCATCTGGCCAAATGATGACACCTGGGCGCCGCACAGAGCCAATAAACAGTCCGAATCCCGAAAACCTCTCGAAGCACGTGAGACGCGTGAAATGCTGTAGCGCACTTTGATCAACGCACACGGACACACTCTTAAATTGTGTGATGCGCGCAATATGACAAGGATATCGGGTAATGTATTCGAATAGCGACCGAGCTTCACAAATGCTTAGAACAAAGGAAAGCACGTTTCGGTCATTGAGTTGGTTGAAAGGAATGTCGTGACATGATGTCGTCATCTCATGGGTTCGTAAAAAAAAATCGGTCGATAGTGCTGAAGATGTGGGAATGCGTGCTGTGCTCCCGCGTTCCTAGTATTCCTTCGAGCTGCGCCATGGCAAAATGATTCCAGCCCCAGCATGGTGAATATCCAGCCAGAACGCCAATAGAATTCAAGGGACAAAGGCTCGACCGTCCATGTCCAGATCGTTTATGCCCCACCGAGGAGCCCTATCCAGATAGGTCGATCAAAATGTTTCCACAATATGTGGCATTGGAAGCGAGTGTTGCCCAAATCGTGATGTATTTTTAGGCATCCGTCATCACCGTATCACTCTGGTTGTCATCTTCTTCATCCTCTTGAGGACCCCAATTGCCCTCAAACACGGTAGCACCAGCACGGCGATGAGTAGTGACCCATCTGACAGATTCCAAATCCAGCACTTGTTGAATAGAGGGGCGCTGGGATGGCTCTGGGGCAAGCATCCACTGAACGATGTTGTCGAGCGAGTTATCATGGCCCGGGTCGACCATGAAATGGGGAGGGTGTTCCAGCTCCACACGCCTTGGAGTCCCAAATAGATTGCTGGCATCATGGGTAGATGATGCTGAGAAGTCGAATGGGAAGTTTTGCGAACACCCCTCGCCGATATTGTGTTCGTCTTGAGGGAGTGGAGAGACTCCAGTGGTGGCGTCAAGGTCCCCAACAATAGGCATTCCTGTCGCATCTCGGACGAGAGCATCGGCTTCGCTTCCAGTCAGAGGACCAGTTGGGACAGCAGAGAAGTTGCCTTCACGTAATGCTAGCCAGTGAGGGCCATTGTCGGGAAGCCAAACGTTGCTGGCAATCTCAAACATGATCAAGCCAAGCGCGAAAACGTCGGCAGGCTTGTCATATTTTCCCTGAAGGATCTCCGGCGCGATGTAGCGTCGATCGCCTTCACCTTCGATGCCACGAGCTGCTGGCCAAGCAGCCGCCAAGCCAAAGTCCCCGATTTTGAGGCTGCCTTCGTAGTTGATCAGTATATTTGCCGGCTTGATATCGAGGTGAATATAACCAGCTTCGTGGATGCTTTTAAGACCCTGCTAATTGTGTTAGTGGCTACACCCTGGACCCGGGCTCTTGAACCACTCACCATGCTGGCCTCGACCAAGATCTTCCAGATCCTGAAGTCATCTAGACGGCCTGCAGAGCCGACGTTTCCCAGAAACTCAGAAAGGCTACCTTCCTCGCAAAATTCCGTTTGGATGTAGAGATGGAATTGCTTCTCCCAGCTCTCCACGTACTGCAGCACGTGGGGGAGACCTCGAAGGGCTTTCAGTATGTTTACCTCCCTGAGCTTAGACTCGCGATCCTTCGCACCAAAGAAGGGAAGGCGTGTCTTCTTCACAGCGAACACACGAGCCTGTGACGGCGTTGGTGGTGTACCAGGAGTGCCGCTTACAGAAGCCAGTGACTTCTGTTCACTATTCTCTGTCGCCTTGAAGACCTGAGAAAACTCCCCCTTTCCAATTAGTTCCACATGGTCGAAAACAGAGTTGAGGACCATGTCAACATCGCTTGGGCCATGACCGTTGATGGGTGTAATGCTCATGCGCCGGTCGGCAAAGCCAAAGTGATCAACCTGTCTTGAGGTCGGAGTCGCCGGTGGGAACGATCCAAATGTCGTGTTACCCGGTGCTTCATGGTTAGAGATGGAGAGAGAACTGGGGTCGGGAGGCATGAGGTTGCTGTTGCTGCATGGAGTCTTTGGGGAGTTGGCTCTAAGATTGTCCAGAGGTCCCAATGGGCTTGCTGTAATCACGTAGGTTGTTTCAGCAAACTCAACTTTCCTTTGACTTGAGAGAGTTGGGGTGGTAGAACGAAGCTTGAGCGGCTTTGGGGTCAAACGGGAGCCCTGACGGGCTCGAGAATCCCCAAAAGAGAGGAAGGATTCTGGCAGTGGCGAATGTAGATCGTCTTCAGGCGCAGCAGTGGCATAGGCTGCCCTCAAGAACGTTCGATCCGCACCGCTCGGGGCTGTTGCGCTCTTCTTGAAAGGTGCCAACTTACACATTGGGTCGGGTGTTGGGCGGCGATCACGGAAGCCAACCGCAGACACCGGAGCTGGCATTGTCCTCGCGAAAGGCGTCTCGCCTACTGCACCGACCGATCTGGAATTGCCCAGGCTCCTAAACAGAACCGACTTTGTTGGGGTGGGAGGGAACTCGATATCAGCAAAGCTCTGGGGGTCGATGTCCGAATCGAAGTTGAAAATGCTGCTCTTGCGAGTATGGCCGGATTGGAGAGGCCTGAACAAGCTGGCTACCTTGTCAGGCTCGCCGAGGACGAAGTTGTTATCTTTGCGTCCTGGGGCGAATGGACTTGAGGGCGACCCAAAAGAGTGGCGATGGCGTCCCTTGCCGCCGCCAGATGAAGGTGGATAAGTGTTTGAGGGATAGATTGGCTTTTTGCACGGGGTGTCGGGCATGACTGCTTTCGATCCACCAAATAAAGGCTCCTTCTCTGGATTGCGGTTCACCTTCGAGATTAAGCCCGTCGATTTGAAGGCATCCTGAAGCGGCCTCGCCGATTTGTAAGCTGGCGTCGCCGTATTCCTGTTACCGCCATCGTGTGCAGGCCGCGCCCCGAGGGGGAGGGACTTCGCAAACGGATGAGCTCTCGGCTTGTCAAACTGGACAGGAATATGAGTTGGAGAGTCGTCTGCAATACTTGAGTTGGAAGAAGAGGTAGTGAGCGATCGCGACAAGGGATGCGGCTGCGGCGGAGCGTTGTGTCGGTCCAGCATATGCAGCGATGGGTTCGGCAAGGGTGGCTGTGTGGAAAAAGGGCTGTCGCGGGAAAGGGCTGGCTGTACAAATTGATCCAGGGACACGCGCGGTCTGTTCCGGGTATTGGGAGTTGACGCTTCAGCGCCAATTTGCGCCAGGTGTTTTTCGCCCTGACGCCGCCCCCAGGACGATCTATCGTCTTGCCGTTGCTGAAGAGTTGACTTCCGCAAGGAGTCTGAGCGGCGTGGCATCGCTGCTGGCGTTGGCGATGCCAAATTGTCACGGAATATTGAGATTTCGTTCTCCAACTCGTATTCCTTGTTTCGATCCTCGTGGATCTCGAAATATTGAGGGGTCGGGGATGAGGCGTCAAATATGTCGGAACCCTCTATGGGGAAGTTTGAAATTCCGTGTAGACTGCGACGCTTCGCAACCGGATTGTCTACATGTGCCTGATCGGGATTCATGACCGCATCGCTGCGTTTCAATGGGCTGATTGAATTTGAGGGTATTGTATCAGTCTTGAAATCGAACAGACGCGGGAATGTGTTTTTAGAGGCTCCAGACACGTCGAGATGCATGGAGTGGCGCGAGTGGTGCTTCTCAGAGCTCTTGCGTGAAGTGGGGCTCACGGTCATCGGGAAGTTGCCAAAGAGGTCGTTCTCCTGGCCCGTCAACGGATCGGCGGCAGGCGGTGAAGAAGAGAGTGTTGAGTTCCCAGAGTCTGTCGTGTTGCTCAAGACTCGCTTGATGGGGCTCTTGGGGGATACGCGATGAGTTCTTGAGATGGGTTTCGCAGATGCGGCCTTCGGTTTGCCAGAGCGCAGGGAGAGCTTCACACCAGCTCGGAAGGGTGTTGCAAGGTTGGACTGTGAGTATTGATGCGACAGATGAGGAGCCGACGCTGGTGGCATGGGTCGTTGAATGACGCGACAGGGTGATGGAGAATTCGGAGACGAGAGGGAGCCGTCGGAGCTCTGGGACGCTGCCCTCACAAGGTTGAATTTTGAAGGTGAGCGGGAGATGGAGCGTCTCAACGAGCGCACCGCAGCGGTGACATCGACGTGATGGACGCTATTTGGCGAAGGAAGGGTGAGAGTGCCGCCGCTGCCGCTGGAATACGACATGGCTTTCGATGTGAAAGCGGAGAATGGCTTCTAGGCTTCGTCGCAGCAGGGGGTATTAGTGATGCAGAGTAAAGAGCACACGCTTCCGGTCTGATGTTGTTGATTTCCAGGCGGCAGTAACGCGACAGGCAGAAACCAAAAGCTCAGGCAACGGAATAAACGGGAGCCAGCAAGGTCGGCCAAAATGATGAAAAGAGGTCAAGACGAGGAAGCCGATCGGACTCGGACCATTTCGAAGATGTTCAACAACTTCTGACCCGGGTGGCGATATTTCGATGACTGCTGACAGAGTAAAGCACCCTGCGCGCCGTAAACCGACGAAGAGGATGTTGGTTTGGCGCAATTCGACGCAGATGGTCAGGGAGGCAGTCAAAGCAGAAAATGATGGGGTTCCGTTCTAGCCTGGCTGCTTGCGATCAGGACGACAGCCTGGTTCAGGGTCCAAATGGGGTTGGTGGAAGAGGCGAGCAGATGCGACTCGACGAGGTGCTCTGGCGTAGTAGGGTGTAAGAATGGCAGACTCTTGGTGTCTGTTGAAGCAGTGGCGAGTCACGGCAAAGAGGTCTGTTTTCGACTTTTCTCGCCAGTGTAAGTGAGGGCCTTGGCGATACGAGGTGGAAGCAGCACGTCACAGGTGTCTGTGCCGCAGGAGGAGCGTCCGTGATCGCGATCGAGATGAGATGGGTTTGGAGGTGTGGTGCGCAGGTAGGGGGAGTGACAGGATGATGGGTGTATGGCTGGATGGACGGATGGATGGACGGACGGATCCAAGTGTGGTGCAGGCGCAGGAGGTGCAGGAACAGGTGGGAGGTGGTGGCAGAGCAGGCTAAAAAGCGGCAGCTTCCTTGTAAGTGTGCCTGGCCTATGATGGTGCTGGTTGTGTGGCTCTGTCTTCACGGTCCTGCTCACTCATGCGACAATGCAGCAGAGGAAGTCGCGCTCTTGTTTACCCCTTTCCTGATTTGGAAGCAACATTCGCGGTCGCCAGACGCGTTTTTGTGGGGGCGGTTGCAAGGCGGTGGGCGCCCACCGCCTGTCGTTTCCCCCTTGGGCAATGTATTCTTGGCTTGCATGAGATGGCATATCCCTCCCAAGATTCGATTTCCCCATCAACCCTCGACATCCCGGCAGCTTGTTTACTAGGTATGATCAAAGCAGCCTCTCATGGCCGATGCCCATGTACTGTATGTAGTGTGGGCAGACCCTGCTGCTACTACCTGATGGAAATCTCTAGCAGTCAGCAGTTCGGCACAGCCAGTAGACTAGTCTATCCTGGTCAGCATCTGAACCCACCCAACAAGTGCTCCCTTCTCCCTCTTCTGTTCTTTTCCTTACACGCCCAGGATTTCTCTTGTCTGCAGATGGATATAGACATAGATAGTTGTCAGCCATCCAGGCGGTTTCTAAAAACAGCCAGTCTCCCTATTGTTTCGAACAACGGGGGGTCTCGGCCTGGTGTAAGAGAGTGAGACCATCCAACATCAACAATAACAATAACAACACCAACCCCTTCCTTTTCTGGGGTGGCGGTATTGCCGCATCCTCAGGACCCTCTCGCAGCCCTCCGAGGCCCCTGGGGCCCCTGGGTCCCTCCTCTGGGGGGCCTTCTCAGGGTCTGAGGGTCTCGTCCGTACTCCGTCCAGGCCGACAAGGAACAAGATGGACTCGAAATACGGGGCCCATGGGCCCGGGTCGTAGCCCGTCTGTGGAGCCATTAGGCATGCCTCCCTGCCCAATCAATCACGCGCCCTGGAAGTGGCAAGGTGGGATTGGGGACATGTCACTGGATGAGAATCGGCGCCAGCCCGACACTTCTCTGCAAACTTCTCTACAACCACCACCTGCCCGCCTGCAAGACCCTGTCCAGATCGCAATTCGGAAGCACAAGACGCGCCAGAAGCCGCAGGACAACGCTTGCTGAAAATGTCACCGAGCTTCCTTCCGTGGCACACCTAGGCAATGACGCAAAGCTGTGAAGCTTAAACGGGCCATCGACAGACCATCAACGGTTCCTCGGGGGATGAGATGCAGAGGTGTTCATGCTGTGAACGAGCAGGGGACCTCAGGGTCTTCTGACCGTGACGTGTGCCCCGAGGACCCTTTATTGACAATGCGACATCATCGGCCATATCCATTTTTGGCAGCTTGTTGGGATTTCATGAACCTCTGTGCTAATGAGCCACACGAGGCCACGTTGCTGACCCGTGTGTCCAGGCTGTCCCTGACTGCCAGACGCGCCGGAGCGCCATCTCATGCGCTTGCATGACAATAATGGCCTGTAGAGGCCACAGGAGGGTGACGGGAGTATTCTCTTGAGCCCAAGATTAGGTTCAGTACGTCGTCAGCCCAGCTAGTCCGAATGCCTTCTCGGAACTCAGGACTTGCGGAGAGAGCTCTCCGTATCTGAACCCCCTTTTGTCGCTTGTTGTTAGCCAGACAAATATGGATTCAACACGGTGCCGATCAAAACAAACAATACATCATCGCCTTTCCACCTACCCAGCTTCGCACTCTCTCCGTTCTTTCCGTCCGTCCATCCATTCGGCCCAAAATTCGCGCATATGCGTTGCATGCATTGGCATCACATTGCAATTTCGCCACATTCATGCCACATTCTTTGTTCCTGCTTCCTGTGTCTCTGTTGTCAACTCTCCCTCACCTTCTCGGTCCGCAGCGCAGCGAAAACCCCTTCCACTTTCCCCTCCCCCAAACCAAGGGTCCTCTCCTGCCGCAGTGGGTCCCGCCCATGCAAGTCGATCAAGCAAGAATCCCAGAGGCACGCGGCCGTCCCCCAGTCTCCTCTCTTCATCAGCCAGGGGTCCAACGGCCCGTCCCCATTTTCCTGCCAATCCAGCTCCAACGGCTCCGAAGGACGACGCACGAGTTCGGGCGAAATATGCACGTCTCGGACACGAGCACTCGCTGCTGCACTGACCACCTCGTCTTCACATTTAAAATTACGTTTCATTATTGACCTCTCGCCTACAAAGTTACTGCGCACTCTATTGATTTGCTCCGTGGCTTCACATAGAATACAAAAAGGGGGTATCATTTCGTCAAGACCTATCGAAATCGGCCCCTTCATTTCCGAGTGGCTTGTCTGAATAAGTCCTCAGCCATGGCCATTCATCTTGAGCTGTCAGATCCTGAACTATGTCCTCATGTTGATGAGGTATTCATTTCCTGAGGCTCGGCATCTGCTTGCTCCCGCCATGTCGCAACACACAACGTAAAGCCCGAGTCAAAACCTTCAAGTCTGGCGACCTGATTCACCTAGCTCCACACAGCACCTTGAGAAACTGCCTCCAGATTGGCTGCGTTGGGTCGGAGCTGTCAGATTCGCTTTCACTGTTGTCGTAGAAGCAGGCGCGTTCCTGGCCCGTCGGCTAGGGCGCGACGTTGATTCGTATCCATTCGCACCAGAGGCCGATATCTTCCAGGAACATCAGCAGTCGCCCCAAGCGCTCCTTGCTCCACGCCGGGTTTGGCACCGCACCCTCAACCGGGCTGCCCGTCTCGCCGACTACCCGGCCCTCGTCATCGACGATGTTGCACGACTCAACCTGGACCACACCGTTGCGCTCGATGTCTATCGTGATTTGTGCCGGCCGGCCATGATAAGGGAACACGATTTGTAGCTTGGGGTTTGGTTGGGGGTGGGCGTTCACCGTGATGTCAATCTTGACTTTTTGCTCGTCTGTGAGTGCATCGGTGGTGACCTGCTCGCCCTGCCGAGCGTTCGTCTCCGTCTTGTCCCCGTTCATCCAGGCGTCGAACTCGTCTGCCTTCGCGATGACCGTCCTAGCTGCTTTATGTTCATCTGCCAGGGTCTTTACAGAAGCAAAAGGCCTCTCCTCTCCGCCGCTGATTGCCCTGTCGAGGAGAATCTGAAGGAAAACATACTGGCGCAACGTGGGAAGCATCGCAACCAGCTGTGACGGGTGAGAAAACGGTAGCTCAGTCAAGGCTTGCCCGTAAACAGGCTTGTGTATGAATAGCCGATTCTCATATGTCTTGGGAGCCGGCTTCTTGTCCTTGGTAAATCCCTTGACCAATTTCGGTGCAGCGATCACCCGCGGCTCGGCTGCGTTATACTGAGGGCCAGGAGGGAAGATGAGGCTGTCAAATGTGGGCATGTATGGTGGCGGGTCACCAACGGGCGCTCCCGTCACATGTCGCATCTCGATCCACACTGTGTATGGTAGAGTGACAGGCGGATCGAATGCCGCCATGAACATGACATCAGGTAGTTTGGGGCCTGACAGGCCCATCAGTCCGTCATGAGCTTCCGAGCTGTCGACTCCAGGTATGATGCAGTCTGGTGGTTGTTGCCAATTCAAAATGGGCTCTTGCAGTCCGTCTGGGGCTGGCAGTTGGATGTCATCCGCCAGCCACTCACTGGACACTCTGACAGGAGCAGGATAGAGCGGGTCCCTTTGCGCGCAACCGATCAAAACCCCCCAGGTCTTGGGGCTCTTGTTCTTCTCTTTGGCTTGCTCGCCATGTGGGACGTATAGCCTGCGCTCGCGCCAGTAGTCCAGTGACATTCCCACGTGCCCTCTCTCGTGCATAACTGGTCGGCCGTTGCGCTCACACATCGCGACAACCCTGACGTGACCGTTTCCCTTCGTACTAAGCTCTGCATCTTCACGGAGTCGCTTGACGTCCCACTCGTGCAACCTTTCCAGGCTCTCATAAAGTCCGGCCACAGCATCGTGGGTCAAAAAGTGAGGCTTCAGGGCCTTATCCATGACGCTCAGCTTATCCAAGGCTGTGAGCCGTTCCAGATTTGCGGCAAACTTGTCAAGAGACTTGGTCCATGGATGTTGACCGGGTGCCAACTTCAGATCATCAAGGAGAATTGCCTCAGCTTTGCTTGCGTATTTCGTCACAGAGTCCTGCGAATTCGTGAACTCCAGACCGACCGTCTGCACAACGTGGTCTTTCATGCCAATTTCCAGGGTGAAGGTAGCACCCGCAATGACGAAAGTCTTGATGTTTGGACCGGTGTCTTCCCACAAGGTGTCGAGGCCAACCCTCTTAGTCAGTCGTTCCAAGCCCTCGTTGCTCACAATGCCCTTCTTTTGCTGCAAGACGATCAGTTTATTCTGTTCCAGTGTCAGAGGTTTGTGTGTGCCAAGCCATACCCCGAGAATCTGTATCACATCATCCAGCCTGTTCTGCCTCTCCTCGTCTCCGCTGGGTCGCGGCATGCCCATTGATGTGATGCCCATATTGTCCACCAGAGACGCATCGAAACTAGCCATGAAGGCTGCGGCAGATGGGCTGTCAAAGTTCATAGGTGCGGCACCATGCTGGCTGTTGCTCCCCATCAAGGTACCGGTAGTTGCGGGCGACTTCTTAATCTGCTGCGGAGACGATCTCGGACCATGAGGAGAAAAGGCGTGTAGGTTTGAGTACGGGGTGGAGGCAGACGCGCCGGGAGTGCCAGTCGCGCCATGGTGCGATTGCTGAGGGGTCTTCCCCTGCTGCGACGGGGCAGGTTTCATTGACTGGGGAGTAGCCATCGTGTTGGCCTCTCCAGACGAGAGCTCCTGGAGGAGTTGTTGGGTGGGTTCGACAGTCGCTCTTGGGGAGGTCAAGTCGAGCTCAAGATGCCTAAACAGTCAGCGATGGCCTCTCATTGCCATTTCTTTCAATTGGCAATATCGTTGAATCCACGGGACCAGTCAGTGCAGGCGACACTGGTGAGCACCGCACCGGCGAAGGATGTTGGCGGAAGTGAGGTTGATGACCGGAGCTGTAGTGTTTGGACAGCCGGAGCCGAAGGAGCTGGCCAGGTAACGTAGATCCGGCAGGCAAGAGACTTGGATCAAGCTGGGCTCTCTGGCGGTGGAGCAGGCGGGGTCCTGTGGCTGCAGCTGCAGGCAAGCGTACACCTAGCTGCAGGCTGCAGCTGTCCGGCAGGGGTGCTTCCCCCCAGATCTACTCCGTACTGTTAGTCAGATCCCAATCGGTCGAGCTCACGATGCTCCGACCAAGCAGGCTGTGGTCACAAAGAGGACCAACGGGTGTGTGCCTTTTCTTGAGATGTCGATAGCCCGGTTTCTTCAACAACGGGACTTGCAGCTATGAACTTCAACGCCCGCATTCACAGTATTTGACCACTTCGATGGGCGGGAACGCTCTATCATCACAGTAGCCCACCGGGAATTGGACACTCACATGCCGCCGTTGTCTTTTTGCTTCTTCTAGAGGGCCACAATCCTGTAGAGTTCCAGCAATGCAATCAGCAGGGGTGACAGCATGTGGGACAGCAGATAGACTAGGATGTGTGGCCGCGAATGTCTTGTATAGCCCTTCACTACAGAGGCTGCCATTGGCCACACGGGATATCTTCGGGCATCTGCTGTGCCTTTGGTTTGTGTTATTTTTATGCTCCATTGCTACTAATTTGAAGATACGGTAATCCCACACGTGGCCTCTTCGCAATGCGCCCGAACAACCTCGGCGTGGTCACGGCTACATGCGTTGCAATAGGTACAAAGATTCTCCACGACGAAGGCCCAACCGGTATATTCCATATGGGTCACTTGAGCAGGCCCGACATGAACTGTCTCTCAGGTGCCGTGAGGCCGAGTGCGGGCTCGCTACGACGTGCTGAAAACTGCCGCCTGCGGATCCGCCCCCTAATTCCTCTGAGAAATAGCCTTTCGGCAGACGTGGCCAAGCCGTAACGCGGAAAATATCAGTCGGCCATTTGTCACTGCGGATCAGCAGCAAGATAAACAGTGTCCCGAACCTTGACCGACGAGGTGGGCTGGTTGGTGTGAGTGGATCGAAAGGATACGCATGCATCACTCCTCATGTGACCGACCATAGATGCCCAAAGTTTGTCTCTTTTAAGACCTGTGGCTATTGCCCGCTTCCGCGCGCGCCCCTGACCCGTACGACGTGGACGAGACATATGTACACTGCCGTATGCAGCCGGGAAAGGGGCTCAATGTCGTGCCTGCACATCGGACATTTGATACTGGATACTGGATGTTGCCGCCGTTGGGCAGCAATGTCGCGCGGCAGCAGGCCTGCGAATGCGACGCTGGCCACCGTTTTTCGGTCGGCTCGGGAGGACAGAGGAGCACAAGGACGCCAGGGTGGGAAACGGAGCTGCGACGGACGAGCGAGATTTGCGTCGTGTCCCCGGCTGCTCAGTGGTGCTCAAGGGTACCACGACAGACGTGTCGGGTGTCTGGACCCGGGCACCATCAGTCGTCCGTCACCGGATGTGCCAAAGTCACCGTGAGTAGCATCGCCGTCACACTCTAGCTTTCGGCCAGTCAAGGGCAACCGATAGGATGCCAAGGCCTCAGTCGCATGGTCGACGGCACGTTGAGGGGTCGTGTTGGGCGACGAAACACAACCACTGAGAACCACGGTACCGCTGGTTCTGGGCGGGTGCAGTTGAGAGTGCCCTCGCGGCGACGGCGTCCGTCCAGGCCCCGGGCCAGGCACGAACGAGTATGGGTCGCACGAGGGAGCCGGCTGAGCGATCCAATGACCCCCCTCCCCCGGAGATTGTCACTCTTTTCCACAAGGCTGAAGGGCGTCCACCCAGCTGCCTAGTAGACCCCCCTGCCTTGGCAGGTCCAACACTGATGTGAGGCTGAACAGATGAGACGGCCAGGGCTAGCAGGGTTCACAGCGAGACGGCGCCCCCGGGGGCCATCAGCGTTGCATTCCCGCTGCCTCGACCTGCATGAGCTCACGATCACGGGTTCCCCCACCTTTCCTCCCTCGTGGGCGTCCCTGGCCTGTTGATGCCCAATCCTTGCCACTCGGCTGCGGGGGGGTGCCCTGCCCGGTACGGTGGAGGTCGTGGTTCTGTTTGAAAGATCCAAGGCACGTTGTTGGCCTCGTTCAGAGAGAGGGGTACTGGATTCAAGCCGAAACGATGTCAGGCAAGCCACGCATTTCGTTTAAGCCGTCCCGTCCCAGCTTTTTCCCTCGGAAGGGGCCTCGACGGCTCTAGCTCCAACACAGTGTTCCGGTTCCTGCATCTCTTGACATATATCCATGATTCGTTCTATCGAGTAGCTCAACATTTGGCTTTTGGTTCCTGTTATTGCATTGCACGATGACATTGCTATTGCGTTTACGTCTTAAAACTACCCGTGATATGTGTCTCTGGAAGCTTTTTGAAGCGTGACGTCCAAACTCTTGACGCCTCGCGCGCCGAGAGAGTCTTGCATGCCTCAACTTGTGTTACTTGCAGCCTGCAAGGGTTCTGAAAAATTGCAAACCTACAAGAGTTCGGCAAGGAGTCTAGAATACCAACACGGAATCTATTCCTCGGGAAGGAGTTCTGTGGGGAGACCACCACGTCAACTTCACCCCTGAGATGCCAAACAAGAAGCCCGTGTGGGCTAACAAGGCCATTATCAGGTATCCAGCTGTATAGAGGCTGCATCTACTGTGTTAATGAGATTTGGACCCAGGCAGTAAATACCTAGAGCCGGTGTCCCGCGGTTCCATTGCCCGAATTCTCGGGCGGTATAGCGCCGGGCCTGGTTGGCAACTGAACAATGCACACAACTTTGGTGAGATCTACTAATTCCCGCATTCGTTATGTACAAGGCAGAGATCAATTATATACAATGGTAAACCACTTAGTCGCCCATCGAATACCTCGCCACGAGGGAGCTACGCACTCCATGCACCTCACGCCGCCCTGGCAGTTGCAGTCGCCGTGGCACCAGAACAAATACACCCGCCAGTAGCAAGGCTGGTCACCGGCGGGGCAGTACAGGTTGCCCGAGTTGTCCAACCAGCAATGGTCGCAGACGGATAAGCCTGATACCGCCTCTCCGCCTTAACAAGCACTGGTATTGCCTGGCCCGTCGCGAGGCGGAAGGCCCGGTGCCCAAGCACGGACAGGATGGTCGAGATCTCGCCGGAGTGGCTCGTCACAGAGATCCAGGTCGCGTCGTCCTCGCTAAAGATCTGGTCCAGCACGATCTTGGTGCGGGCGGCCTGGTTGGACGACTCCTCCCCCGTGATGCCGTTCCAGAGCGGGTCCTGCTCCGGGAAGCCTGGCTCGAACTCCCACGTGGGGAAGAGGCTGGAGATGTGCGTGCGGTTGGAGCGGTTGTCGCACGTGTGTATGCTGACGCCCTCCCTGAAGAATTCCTTGATAGTCGGTGTGAACGGTCTGCTGATAGGGAGATCGAGCCCGCCGAAGGTGATGTTGGCTGTATACAGACATCGCTGCAACGGCGAGGCGTAGTAAGACTCAGGCGCAGGTAGTCCGGCCGATGCCATCTGGGTTTTCCAGAATGCATTCGCCTTCTGGGCCTGGGCAATGCCGTCCGACGTCAAGAGAGCGTCTCTCCATGTGACAGTAGCATTGCCATCCTCTTCGGCCCAATAGCAGTTCCAAGCCGGAGTGCCATAAAAGGACTCGGCTGCGTTGTGGAACCCCTCGCCGTGTCTTGCGAGAAACAACACCTTGTACGCAACGTCCGCACTGGAGTTGGAGTTCAAGGCATCAATGTAAGCCGCAAACCGCTGCCATTGGGTCTGCTTCTGCAATTTGCTTCCTAACACTGGGTCTGTGGGATGATAAGTCCTGTTGAGTAGACCAAAGTTGACCGTCGTCTGCAAATTGATGAGCACAAAGTAACGCGCGTTCCGTTGGTAGGTTTAGACTTACGTAGTCAACTGTGGAAGGGTCCGTGCTAGCCTCATCTTGGAGAAAGAATCCAGGGACCGTCGTGTAGTTGATGTGATGACTGTATGCGTCACATTTCTCTGTCCCAGTCTTCCAGGCTACTGAGGTTGAGGCCAGAGCGAAGAGAAGTAAGGAGGCGAGGGCTGGCATGATGGCAGATGTCACGAATGGGCACCTTTAGAGAGACAAGACACCTAAGTAGACTATCGACGAATGAGTCCATTAAATGGTAATGCGTCGTATCCTGATCATCGCCATCATTTTGGCATCCTGACATGGTCCATCATGGCGTCCGCATTTCTGGGAATCGCGCCTTGGCATATTAACCGGCAACGGTATATGGGCCGTCGCATGTGGAATGATATTCGCCAGGCAGTGGCTCGTCAAAGGCTATCTTCCCACCTGGAAGTCCTTGGTGTTATCAAAGTATGGATTTTGGTGTCTCCATGGTGCTGTACCCACCTTGAGTGCCAATCCGAAGACGGCAGCCAATCAATCGAGAACGTGTGGGAAAATCATCACAGGGGGTTGAACTCAATTGGACTTTCATCCGAACTCCTGCACAGTCTGCAAGGATCCTCAAATCTGCTGCTTTTGGAAAGTGGTCTACTGAAGATGACAACAGCAATTGGAATTCGCAATCGTTTCGTGACGTATGATTCTTCAGGTGAAGGTGATCTTTTGACCCATGAGACTCTTGAAGGCATCATCTAAAGCCTTTCGTTTCTGAACCCTTTCTTGCTGAATCACTTCAGAAGTGTCATCCTCATCCTCCGCGTCTAGCCCCCGCACCTGTGGCACCCAAGCTCGAATTTGGCCATCAGTATGCCCGCTGAAGACTTGTCCGGAGGCATTAGATGCTCCAGGTACAATTCCACTCGAACCACCGGAACCTCCAGCTCCTCTCCAGGCGAGGCTCGTGACCCGATTCTTGACAGTCCTCTCACCACCACGCTGCGCCCTCACGCCTGAGATCTGAGCGCCCACGCCTCGGAGGCGGGATACAGTGGTACCCTCATGCAGGTCCAAAACCAAGATTTCTGTCTCGTTCGGCCAGAAGAGCAGCTCCTTCCGGGCAGCCGTCAAGCCTACAGGCGTCGTGAAAAGGGGAGTGTTGGCCAGTTGGCCATTTTTTATGCTCGGCCCGAACGATGCAAGAGTATTCGCGCCTGTCGCAGAGTCCCACACACGTATGCGCCTATCGTGGCCAGCTGAGATAATATAAGCGCCGTCGTCTGTCCAAGTCAACCCATTCACGGGCCCGGAATGCGCCTTTGCCGATAACCGGACACCTCGATCCGAGATATGATTCCCGTTGACGCCTCCACGCCTCCGCATGATACCCAGGCTATCCTCTTGATCCAGGAGACCTATGAGACTGCTCGCACGGCGGACGTCCCATATCCGAACTGCGCCATCCAAGGTTCCGCTTGCGAGGACATGTTCATGTCGCGGTGACCACGCTAGAGATAGGACAGCACCACCTCCAGCCCCCAGCTGTCCCGGAGCGACAAGCGACTGCACAGCCGCGCCCGAGCGTAGATCGACAAGCCGAACGGCTGGGTGGGCAGTCCCGCAGGCCACTAAGAGATGGTCCGCAACTGGTGAGATAGCATGGGTGTATAGCTTGGACTCGAGGTCCCACGAACCCGACAGCTGAACACTGTCCGTGGCCCACAACTTCAAGGTCTGGTCGTAGGAACTCGACAGGAACGCGGCCGGGTCAAAGGGGTAGAAGGACAGATGCGTAATGCCGAATCGATGGGACCTTGTCTTGTCGTCGGAACGCGCAATCTGTGCTGAGGGCTTGTAGACATGTGAAATGTTTGGATTGCCGCAATCTTCGACGTCCCAGAGCTTCATGGTCGCATCTGAGCCCCCAGAGACCAATCTGTGAGAATATCTTAGCCGAAGCCCGGAAAACGCCCGTCGCCTGGAACCAGTAGAGACGGGTCAGGAAGGCTGGACAAACATTCTGCCATCAAAGCGTTCGAGTGCCAGAGCATTTACGCCAGCCTGGTGGGCCCATATGCTCCTTTTCTGATCTGTATTCGCATTTGCAGGGTTGGAGCTGGCCTCGCCACTCTCGACAGCCGCACCCTTCTCGCCGCCATCGAATCGAAACTGAGGTGCTGGTCGGAATGATCTCAACAGCCGCGTGGTCTCGAGTTTCGCGAAAGCGCTGGGGCCGAGGCCGCCCGTGGCCCGTTCAAACAAGAGTTGATTCATGCATCTACACTAGGGGCCAATCATGCTTGATGCACAGGCAGATTTGAGGTTGAGCGTGGTGTTTTCGGGTCAAGGTGAGACAAGTCCAGGAATGCCAGCTCGGGGAATGTGAGGTCGGGGCAGGTGCACACTGACTTCTCCAGGCAAACCCCGCACCTCTCTGCCTGGTCCGCCTGGGTCTCCCTTCAGACCACCTTGCTGACTCCGTTGGCTGCCGGAGGGGGTCTCAGCGCATGCCATTCAAGAAGAATACTTAGCCAGGTATGCTCAAACTGTGCGACAGAGTTGGACACTCCGCATTCTCTGAATATGCGCTGAACCCTGAGAGGATGACCGTGGCGTGTGCTTTCACTGCTGCGCCAACGCCCATGACTCCTCTCAGATAGAGGAAGCCCGACGGAACTTGACTGACGTGTTCAGGTCAGCTGTCTGGTCTCTGAATATTTTTTTTCTCGCCATAACCGAGGACATGGCGTCTCGGAATCGTCAGCGAGGATCCTACGTCTACGGTGAGAACAGCACGGAGGCCCTGTCCGCAGACCACGAGGCGGCGAGGCAGAGACACGCCAGCTTGTATGATGCAGTCGCCGGTATGGACAACCCGCACCGATGCCCACCACTGCATTCGCTCGTTGCACGCCACAGTACGCTGATAGGTGCTCATCTCCAGGTCGGGTTTCACAAACTTTCTCAAAAGACGGTGCCACCAGTGGCAGCCGCAAAACCGCCTTGGGGCAACATCACCTCGGCGACCCTGTTCTAGCCCCCGAAGAGGTTCTCTTCTCCCGCAAGCGCGCCCCGCAGCGATATGCCGAGAAGGATATATATTTCGCAAATGAGTCCCTGCGCGACGGCGGCCGCGACATCCTGCCCGATAGCGACATGGTCAAGGGCATACATGGCTACGCGAGTCATTTCTACGTGGCCCTAGGTCGCCGGTGTGCAAGGGAGCCACGCGGTGATATAGGGCGCGTCAACGACCGAAGCATGGATGAAACGGCGCTCCTCGCGATTGGAATCCTTCTAGAGGAGTCTGCCCGGCAGTCGTTGGGCAAGGACGGTGACCTGGTGCTCACCGAGGGCCTCGAGGACGGTGAGGATGGCAAGGGTGGCCGGGGATACCAGAAAGAGTCCAGCTCCCGGAGAACACAGACTCCTGTTGGATTCGAGGGCGAGCAGACCTTCTGGAAAAGGCCATATGCGAAAAGGAGGAAGATCAAGGACGAAACAGATTAGACCATCTATACTGGGCTGCTGGTGGATGCCGGAAACCGCGTCACCGCAATGTCTACCCTAGAGACCGCCGGCATGTTCAAACGAGATTGCTCAAGGGCGTCGGGTCAATTTCACATCCAAGATTCTAGTTGTCGCCATCGGTCGGCTGAAATGAAGAACGCTTGCTCACGCAAGACTTGAATGATACACACCCTCTCTACCAATGCTTTCACCTGCCAGCCGTAGTCCTCCATGAAGATCCATTGAAAGATATTATGTTTTCAAGGCAGCATGCTCAGGCCCGAATCGCTCAGGCGGTATAACCCAATGATTGAAGAAAAAAAAACAGCCGTGGTCTTCTTGCTCCCGGTCGTGGGCGCACGCATTCTGGTCTTGGTTGTGCAGTAGTCAGTCAAAGGGCCACAGCTTCAGCTCCACCCGAGGTCCTGCGCGGTAGCCGCCTGTGATGCGCAGGCTTGTAACACTGCCCTGTTTCCTCCACAGGTCGAAATCGACGGCTCACCCAGAGATATGCCCTTGTCGGCCAGCTAGGGTGTTAGCTGCCCCGTGGCCACCCTGTCGGTGCAGGTGTGGCATTCCCAAAGGGACCAAGCAAGGGTGTATTGCAGGCTCCAGCACGATGGTATGCATGGATGCAGGAAGCTTGCTAGCTTCGGGAAGAGAGGCAGGGCCCGTCTGCAACGTCGGGACCAAACTCATGAGCAAAAAAGCAACCCCAGAGCTGTTCCCATATCACATATCGCTATATGGCTTGTGGGACGAGACGAACTCGTGGCCTGCTCATCAACAACTCAGACTCCACCCAGCCACAGCCCAAGGAAGAAGCATGGCCACTCGCGATGCCACGCATCCCCCTGATGCGCGCCGACACTGCACCATTGGCATCTCAGGGTTCAGTAACCACGTAGGATTTCTTAGACTACCGGAGATCTCCATTTCAGAGCACATCATGCATCTTGGATTGCCATCTGGCGAGATAAGCGAGTCCGACTTGAGACGAATTACCCCTCCAAACCCCCCAGCGATCCAACGCCTCTCTGCGCCCAGCCAGCCAGCCAGCCAGCTTGCCACCACCTCTTTCCACCATCGCCATCACCATGCAAGCCATGCTCTCTCACATTTGCTTTGTCTGTCGCTGCTGCTTTCCTACCGGCTGTCCGACACCGTGCTCGATGGTCAGCCATGCCTCCTCTCAAGCAGGATCGCTCGAGTGAGGCAAACTCACCTCGCAGCTGTCACATATCGCAAGCCGTTGTTCCCCGCCAACATTGGCAAGATGGCAAGTGACAGTGCCTGCGCTTGTGGTTACACTTGTTGGGGTATCCGATAAGGCAACGCGTTCGCCGCCTGACTGCATCGCCTGCAAAGCATGCCGCATCGATGCCCACTCTGCCACTGCGGCGCTATTGCCCTTTTCCCCATGCGCCAGCCAGACTTGGACTGCACGGTACTTTTCCGAGCCCGGAGCTTTCCGGCCGGACGAGGTCCAGACTCCAGAGGGGGACTTGCTCGTCGGCGCCGTTTCCTCCGGTCCAATTTTCGTGTAAAGAGGATGGCCCGCCGGGATTGGCAAGGCAGCGTGTGCAACGCTCGTAACAGCATTGTTTGCTACCTGGCCTGGACTGGTGTACTCGGGGTTGCAATCGGCTGTGCATCAGGAAACTTGAGGCTGAATCGCCTCGTCTCCACGC
The DNA here is from genome assembly GCA_000800745.1 of Diaporthe longicolla. Classification (NCBI taxonomy): domain Eukaryota; kingdom Fungi; phylum Ascomycota; class Sordariomycetes; order Diaporthales; family Diaporthaceae; genus Diaporthe; species Diaporthe longicolla. The sequence goes on along the minus strand of JUJX01000109.1, from coordinate 26,732 downwards.
CGAATCTCATGCTGTGGCTTGCCGTCCAACAAGCAGCACAAGCATGCAGTCATATCCGTGTACGTTGCCGTAAGCAGGCATCTGATGGGCTGATGCCCCAGAAATAGCTGGAAACGGAGAGGGAACGCTCAAGAGCATTTCGAAGCCATGTGTGCTTCTTCAAATCGGGCCAGGCGCTGCCTCAAAATCACCCTTGATCTGCAGAGGGCTTGCCCAAAGCCATCTGTCACGAGGCTTCCCATGGGGGGGCTTCTCGCTCGCCCAGTCAGCCTGCCGCGATCCGTACCAATCCCTCGCGCCAGTCGACATCGCGCGCATTTTGGAATGTGACAGCTGGCGGCCACTGGCTCAGATGACGTCCGGGTTTGATTCGGCCTGCGCTGCGCGAACATGACAACTCACAAGAGCCAAGGGAACGGGCAAGCCTCGTCCGTCTCTTGCCTTAGCGAGCCGCGTTCCTGGTAACACACAAACCGAGATCTCGGGGCATAGGATCTCTCCCTTGCTTCATCGGGCTCCTATCTTGCCCATGCCTACCCAACATGTCGGTATGCTCACCTCCATCTGCTTCCTCCTCAGGCACAACGACGAGATGCTCAAACGCCACTCGGCGCCAGCGGCAATACTTTCAATCACACGTCTTACTGAGGGGGCTTGCATTGATCGAGGCTGAAATTGACCCTGAAAAGCAGACGGCGAGGGGGCGGGGAAAGAAAAGCAAATTCGGGTCACCCGTCTCTGGCGGTGTCACCGCAGGGTTCTTGCAAAGTCCTTCCCACTTGTTTGCTGAAAATGCTCCCAGACCAATTGACAGGTCAATTCCGAATAAGGTCGGCAGGTCCTGGCGAGGCAATAGTTTCGTGGTTGTCCATCATCACGAGTCCCCATTGCAGTACTTTAGCGGCTAATAATGTTTGCCTGCACCTGGTGACTGCACGTGAATATTGGGAAAGCAAACACAACAAACCCGGTTATGATGACTCTACGGCGATATGCAATTATCGAGACACCAAGACAGTAAAAGTCTTATATTGTGACACTGTGCCAACTCTACGCACGCCACGTGCGGAGATGTTTGAAGTTGAGGGAAATCGTCTTCCCGTCGTCTGAAGAAGACATCGAATTAGTGCCAAGCGCACCCACAACGTTCAAGCTAGACGAGGAGTGTGTTCCTTTGCTTTGCGTGGAAGTATGCCGCCGTATTCCCCGGATCGGAAAGTCGACCAGCCGTCCCTGTCTTGCGGTAGAGGGAGTGCCACTACCGACCACCTTTAGAGGAAGCCTAATGAGGAACGACGCGATGTTTGCGAGCACCCCCTCCTCACCACCCACTCGGCCGTGGTGTCCCGGCCATTGGTGATGCTTCAACAGGAAATGCGTCGCAAGTCCGGCTCGGAGATTGAACCACGAGATGAGGTTGCAGTGGAGACGTACCGGTTGACACTGAAAGGTTGGGCAGGAAGATCGGCAGCGCTGGGACGCTGTCCAAGTCAGAGTGCTGCAATTATCTTGGACATCGCTAAGAGGCCCCTTTTTTGAGGGCGGCGAGGGTACATACGCTGAACAGTTTTCCGACGCACGGGGGCGCGACCAGGATACCCTCGCCCGCCCCCGGAGAGACGCTTGATGCTTGCCGTCACGTGGGCCGGTCTGTGAGGTCGCATCTGCGGACGCGACGAACGAAGATCTAGAGCGGTGATGGACGATGGCTTGCAGTCATCCGTGATCACGGTGTTTCGGTGTAACGCTGCGTGCCCTGTGAAACGCAAATCCTGAGGTTGCGGTCCCCAATGTTTAATGCCACAACGCAGGTCGCAGAAAAGCACCTTGGGCTGGAGTGTCATCGCCCGCGGAGATGGGCCATCATCTCATCTACCCCCATGATGATGTCCGATGCGATGCACGTGCGAAACCTCTGCTGAAGCTGAGGCGACGGCGACGAGTGGTCTGCTCCTCGTCCTCTCCCCGTTTCAGCTACATTCCCCAGCCACGGTACCTCACTGCCTGCCGACATTGATGAGGTGCGGTGTCCTCAGAAAGAGCCATTATCTGACTGCCGAGTTCGGCTGTGCAGCTATCGCGCACAATGAGTATCAAGCGTCGACCGCCGACGTCTTCAGCCGGCGGTCAAGCAGACGTGCTATACCATAGAGTTTGGACCAAGGCCACACGCCGGCATAAGGTCGGGCGCCTGGGCCAATTGCGCCACGGGTCCCGCCCCCCATATTTTGCGAGGGTGAACAACGACTCGCATCAAGTGTCGGGCGGTCTGAGTTGTCCACATTCAATTCGTCGCCGAGGTTGGCTGTAACAGAGGCGGTGATGAGAACTCATGCCAACTCCGACGTCAGTTCTGCAGTAGAGGCCGCAGCCCCTCCAGGAGGTGACATCGGTATTGCATCCTCTCGAGTGAGTGATCGCCGGAAATGACCGGCTGCCGGAGACTCTATGCGCTGAGCAGTCTGTCTGAGTCTCTCCGAACTGCGACTTGGATGGAGCATCCGAACACGACCGAACAGAGAATAATTGGCGACGAGTCAGCCGGGAAGAGGCAAGGTGAGGCCTGCCCTCACCCTGTCCCACCGCAAGGTTGGAGGTATGATGCCGGCAGCCGCGGTCGATCAGTTTCAGTCTATCACGATATAGCGTGAACTCTATTTCCGCTGGCACCTCTAGGGGGGCGACTAGGGTATCACAGATACTGCTGCCCTTCTCAACTAATTCCCCTTTCGGCCATGCGACGTCCAATAACTGCCATAGAACGCGTCACCGGGTGAACAAAGCTCGCATCCAGCAGGTTATCGAGCACATCTCACTTGCCTGTCTATCGATGGATCTGTCAGGAGCCAGACGCAGCCTTGTGGAGGAGATCTTCGTTCTAGAATCTCGCTGGGCATCAAGGCGCGCATAAAATCCCGGAATAGCCCTCGAGTCGGGGCCCTAGGAGCCGCGTTGATGCCCAACGAATAGGGGTCCAAAGGGGTCCAATGACGCCGTGCGAGTCACAAAGAGGTGCAGGATCTGATCCCTTACCGAGATTGAGGACATTGATGGATAGTTTCAAGACGGTATGAAGAGAAAAGGATACAGTCAACAGCCATCCAACTCAAACCACTCAGCGTCTAGTACCAGCTTCACGGTGCGCCAAGGTACCGCGGTCAGCCGTGGCTTAAACAGCGGCTCTTCGTCTCGCCCAGCTGTTTGGTCAACGGCGTTTTGGTCCAGCAATAGCGCCAGCTAACCACTCGTCCTGGACCGCATAACGGTCACCGATTGGGAGGGCCGCGCCGCGAGCTCGAGCCCCTAGGCACCTCGTGGCCTTCCGGCTTGTTTTTGGACGTGCTAAATCCCACGGGGCCAGTCCGCACTTGTTGATGGCGCGAGCTGAAACATGACCTCCAGCTGTGCGAGAGCCGCACAGCCAAAGCTGGGGTAGAACTGGAGCTAGATTAGATGGGGCGATGTCGGAGCCGGCACGACTAGCGAGGCCCATTGACGGAAGCTTCAGGTCAGCGTGGGATCCTGACGGCCATTTGGGCCATCGCCCGTGGATCTAGACGGAGCCATCGCATCCCACAGCTCCGTGGACATCTGTAAATCAGGCCACACGCCCCGTGTCTACAAATTGCATCGCCCAGGTGCCTGGCTTCCTGTGTTCTTGCGCGTGCTGCAGTCCTGCCACAAGACTCGACAAGAACGACTGTCCAAAGCTGGCTGGCTGCAAAGGTAGCTCGAGTGGTACTGCATATGCAGCTGCGGTGACCAGTGCCGGAAAGGGCCTGGGTTATAGGAGCTTTCTCCGCTCCCGCACTCCGCCGTTGTGGTGCCTCACACACGGCTAGTTCTGTGACCACGCCTATGCATGTCATCAGTGTTACAAGCGGATACAGATTAGGAATGTGCACCCATCGCCCTAAGTGCGTGGGCTCGCGTGGGTGAGTCAAACCCTGGGTTCATCTTGCGGTTCTCTAGTACCCAGGTTCGTATATCTGGGCACATGGAGCCAGCATAACATCGCGCATTCGAGATGGGGGCTTCATTTCTGAGTCCTGACCAAGGTACGCGTAGGGAAAGGCCTGCCCGTCGCGGTGATTGTTGCGAGGCGAATGAGATGTGAGGCTGCATTTGATATGTCACAAAGTGTGAAGTTGAGTAGTTCCGAGCCATCGGAATTTTTTTGGCCCCAGGGCGCATGGGGAGTCGATAAATCGATGAATCGAACTTCATCTGCAGATGACAGCGAGATCGTGCGCAGCGCATCCAACACCCGCAGCTCGTCTTCAACACTTGGGAATCTCCAACGTCTCCCGGTCTTGGGGCTCGAGAGACGGCCGGGTGCCAAGTAAGCGAGGGCAGCTGAGTGAGCACTGTTGATGCAATCTGCTAGGCGGGCCATTGCGCATAGCACCATGCCATCTCAATCGTTGTTTTGGATGTGCAGATACGCAATGGTGAGATAATGCGGTTTGGGTCCCGCATTTGCATGTGGTTAATTGGAGTTGTACTCGAGGATCTGCAGTGAGACTGGTAATCACTCCAGTTCAGTCACTGCATTGCCAATACACTACATCAAACTCTCCAACCCACCTTACCCCTGCCCACACCCTTCAGTGCCTGTCCCGTGGTTGGTCTTGATACTGCTAGACCAGACTCTAAAATAACTGGAATCCCTCAGTGCTGCATACGCACACACAGACAGAGCAATCAACGCCAACCCACCTGCCGAAGTGATCTACCAGTCTTGATGTGGCAAGCAAGGATCTGTGACCAAACAGAGCCAATGTCGCAACCTGAAGAGTTGATCGTGCTCCTGCGTCAAAAGCTTAATAAATTTAGGAGCGCCGAGGGACCGAGGCTACCGTCGGGACAGGAAGCTGACCAGTCACGCAGATGATGCTGCCAGAGCTCTTGGTCAGGTGAGCAGGCAACACGGGGTCGGTGAGGCCAGGTCTGGGGGCTCCACCTTGAAGTCCATCTGCCCGGTCGTGCCGGTGTATCCGTGGTTCGTGAGGCGTTCTCGCTCGTGAACGAGGTCTCCGCACCTCGGAGTGAGAATGGAGCGACTCAGTATGCTTCTGCTGGGGAAAGTTTTTCTGTCCTCTGCGCCAGCAAGTTCGTCATCAAGAGTCATCGTGACGGGCGAACGGACTCGCGGGCGAACTGGCTGGCTGGCCCCACGGCCGAATTTGGCTTTGATGTTTCGCAAGCTTCCAGAAAAGAAACATAATGCTTCCAAAGGTGGGGACTTTTGCGTCAATCAATCCATCACGAGGGAGGGGGCCCCACAGACATCAATGGTGCAAATCATGCGGTACCGTATTCCCACCGTTCGACGCTCGAGCAGCAGAGACCCATTCCCGAGGCCGGTCCGCGAGGTAGTTTGCTGCATGTACCTTGCTGGACTGGTTGGCACGGCCTCGAAGCAGGCCACACTGACCACAAGAAAATAAAAGCCATGAAATGTAATCTGGAGGCGCTGGCTGATAGCGACAACCTCGAGAGGGGCGAGAACCACGGCAGAAGCAAACCTTGCCGGGCCACCATAGCGCAAGCGAGCCTAGCTAGCCTCAAAGCCGTTACTGACTTGCTGGCCCTGCGGGCCTCGGGCGGTGGTTCCTGACGCAGCAGCAAAATAAAGACGCAAGTCCACAAGCAGGACGCGGCCCGCCGGTGGGTATTTGCGCCCTACGGTGTTCCTTGGAACAATTATTGGGACCTGAATAGCGGTCTGCCATTGACAGAGGTCTGCCGAGAAAGGTAAAGTGCCCGCTTGTCAGTCAAATACCAAGATGTGTCGTTCTGTGATTTGCCTATAGATTACGTCTTGTGCTTGGTGGGTGGGAAGCTGGCTGGCTGGCTGGCTGGCTGGCTGGCTGATCGGCATGCCGTCGGTTGTTATTGTGATCTCTGCATTGGAACAACCCCTACCCGCTTTCCGATGTTCGCGTACTCCGACGTGGAGATTTACAAGGCCATGACAAAGAGCAGAC
>JUJX01000109.1:0-20732 GCA_000800745.1 Diaporthe longicolla | reverse complement strand
GGGGGGGGGCGGGAGAGGGGATGGGGAGGAAAAAACTAAATGGACGGCTGGGTTTTCGGACCGTTCTTTCTTCGAACAGTTCGGGGCTTTTTCTTCCTGTCGCGTCGAACAAGCGGTGCCCAGGCCCCCGCCCTCCTCGAAAGCCAAACCGTGATTTCGCTTCGAGGTCATGATCGGCCCACTTGACGGGCTCACGCGCAGGGCAGTGTGCGCAGGCCACCCCGATCTTTGCCAGGCCAGGACGAGAATCAGGTTCGAAGGTTTGACCGAGGGCATGGGTAAGTGGCGGTCAGTGCTGCGTTGACGAGCATGAAGGCGTGGTCACGGGGGGACGCCAGGATCGGATCGTACATCGTCCTGGCCATGATCTAACCGTGCTCCTGCTGCTGCTGCTGCTGCTGCTGCTACTTCGGTGGTGGTCGATGGGACATACGGATGGCAGCCCACCGGAGCATCTTTTTAGAGAGCGCTGGCAAAGATTGGGCGAGGCTGCAGCGTACGGGATGGGAAAGCCGTGATCTTGACGTCTGCACTGTGACGAGATTTTCAACGCCATCCCCCACTTTCAGGGCGAGCCCTGTCGAACCAGGCGAGAATGGCCATCAATGAAGGGCTGAGAAATATAGGCGATTTGCCAATTGAAACAGCCTACGAGTGGTCTGGAACCGAAATTGCCTGGCTTGATGGGGTTCACCCACGCCTGCATTTCTTCTGCTGGGCAACTACATCGTGGCTCTGGTATCCTCTCTGACTGTCGCTGACGCCTGTCGACATTTGTTTGTCCTGGTGCCTGCATGGCATGTTCGGACAGCGGGCCGCGCCTCGTCTCGCCGAACCCAAGCCCGCCCGAGCTTGGTGTGGTAGCTGTGTGGACGTGGTCCTGTCGAGGACGATGCGAACCTCAGGCAATTGGGACACTAGGGCACGAAATCTCACGCACATATGCGAGGGCCGGTCTAGGCTAGGCCAGCGAGCTGTGACGGCTATATAGGTGCAGTGCTACCTAGGTCATAATGTCACCACGCGACCGCGCGCGACAGCCCCATCACACGTAGGCGCACACACACGAGGCGGGCAGACAGGCCAGACGACGGCTCCAGACAGGCACAGAACCCACCGCCTCCCTTGACATCTCAGCTGAAGCTGTCAACGCCTCAGTGCCTCAGTGCCTCAGTACACCCCTGCCCGGATCTGACATGGCAGGCGACCAAAGCGATCAGTGACACCTCACCGTTGCGGTCATCTGCAAGGTTCACCGGCAGGGTTGGCTGGGGCCGCCGCCGCCTCGGTCGCGATGAGGTCAAAATCAGCTCATTGTCCAGGACGCCTGTCGGGAATGGACACCAAATGGACACCAAGCGGACTAGCAGGACATTGACGACGTGGTTCACCTTCCCCTTCTGGGCCGTCAGTGCCCGCTCCGGGGCTGTCCAGTCCTCATGTTTGAGATTTGCGTGGAGAAAAAAGAGACGGACAGGGCGAGCGAGTCTAGTACTCGCTCTGTGCGCTTCGCCAGCCCCAAAATCTGCGTTTCAACGGCCGCCCGTCAGCAGTCCAGCCAGCCGGCCTCAATCGGAGATGTGATCTGATACGTCAAGATCGCCCCGGGGTGAGAAGTGACAGCTGCTTGTCTACGGCGCAACCCCCCCTCCACCAACCACACCCCCCCCCCAGCAATGCAGCTAAGCCGTGATCCATCGCGGGTGGGAATGTGTTGACCACCCCATCAAGATGAGGACGGTGCTTTGCTGTTTTGCATGTCCAGGCACCCAGGCACCCAGGCACCAGGCACCAGGCATTATGCCCCATGCCTGCATTTTGTCAGTACTGTGTAATGGGCGAGCCCGCAAGAACAGCACCCCTTGCACGCCACGAGGCCCACTACGTCCTGCGGCAATGCTGGACGACGCCGGAATGTTTTCCCCCCCACTCGTCCCTTGTCTATTCGTAGCCTCTCAGCCTCTCAGCCTCTCTGGATGCCTCGGTGCCACCGGCCGGGCTGCCCTGAAGCTGTTGACCCCGTTCTTTGGTCAGGATCATCCTTCTATGGGGACGTCACACAGATGAGCCCTACTAACGTTCAGGGCCCTTCCTCCCAGCAGCCAAGCTCCGCGCGATCCGCCCCAGCGCCTCACACTGGGTAGGGGGAATAGGCATTAGGCAGTAGGCAGTGAGCAGTGAGCAGAGGAAGAAGAAGAAGGGAAAAAAGAGAAGGGACAAAGGGGGGCGCTCACTGCCCTGCCCATCTGCCTGTCCTTACGTATTCGCTGGGACGGGGTCTGTCCGCTTGGAAATGCCACTATCGAACCTGCATTTTCCGGGGCGGCGTTGACCACGTTTTTGCCTCCTGCCGTCCCGCCGTTCCTTTGCCACTCGTAGAAAATTCCAGACGGGCTGGCTGCGCTAGGTCTGTTTCGTCTTTTCTTAGAACAGCAGAGCGCCGTGGCGTGTCAAGCGTGAGAAGACAACTCGGGCCGTACCCCTCAAAAACCTTTGGCCAATGCTGTTGGCCGAAAATTCTCTTCACAACGAAATGAACTCAGCTCCCCAGCCACCTGGGGTCGCAGCGGCTGGCTGGCTTGTGCACGGTACTAATCTTGTGTGGACAGCAGCATCCATCCGTCGCCTCCACGGAACAAACCACACCAGCGCCGGTTCCAGGGATGAGGCCGTGGAAGTTTGTTTTATGCAATAAGGCGATACGTGCTGGTGGTGGTGTGGTGTGGTGTGGTGTGGGCTCCATGGGCGAGACAGACGAAGTGGGCCGAGACAACCCATTCCTAAGGAGCCTGGGAGCATGCACCACACACCTGCACCGCACTGCTGCACGCACATGCATGCTGCGCAGCCGAAGGACCACTGCCTTTCACCGCCCTGTCCTACGACCCCGCAAAGGGCCAGTCAGCCTACTTGACTATCTGGGTATCTCGTCCTATCTGCCCGCAGCTTGGTACGCAGCAGCCATGAGCCATGTTGCCGTGTCGCATGGCACGGCAGCCGCAGCGCAGGTGGACTATTCCATGCCGTGCAGGAGCGCATCCAGCCATCCGAGAAAAGAGGAGCACCCGGTCGAGGCACTCCAGCCCAGGCCGGCCCTGGGGCTCTCCCGGGGGCAGTGGACAATCTCATGCAAATTCTGCCATGCCCATGCACGCGGATGGTGCCTCCCAATCTCAGCGCGGGGGGCAGGGGTGGGCGGGTGGTGGGAGGTGACGGACCAAGCGCAGCAGAGCAGCACCTCTTTTCTGACCTTGGGCAGGGCAAAGCACTGGCTGATGAGTGATCGAGCAAGCGACTGGTTGGCTGGCCTCTCGTGCTTGTTGATGGTGGCCTCCACGGGCTTCACCGTTTTGACTCCGTTCCGGCAGGCCAACCCCTGCCCGATGGGCCCGTGGGCCCCCTGCCTGTGCCCCAACCTTGTTAGAGGTACCTGGCGGGCTGCGTGCATTGCTAGTGCAAATTTTGTCACCCTGTGGGGCGCCTTCGCTTTACTCCCGTGGGTGGGGGGCAAGGTGCCTGGGTGGGCTAGCTGAGCGCCCTCCTGCCCTCCGTGCCTGTGCCTGTACCTCATGCTCTCATGTCATGTGCGGGTGCACGCACGGTCGAGAGCATCCAGCGTGAGCCAGCCGCAGAGGTACGTACCCTACCGTCTAATACCGTCCTGCCGTCATGGTACCGCACGGCACAGCACAGTATCACGCGCCTTCGCAAGTACCGTACGTCTATGTTTTTTTTTTTTTTTTTCGCAACTGGGAGCTTGCTTGGCTGGGGTCCTCTGGGCTGGAGCTACTGTGCGCAGAGGCTGTCGCTTGACGGTTGACGATTGACGATTGACTGGCTGGAGAAGTAAAGCGGGCAAGCTCTCTTTCCTCTCCCTGGCCGTCCCGCCCTGGCCTGTCGTCCGAGTCGAGTCGAGCCGAGTCAATTCTCTGGTCTGTCTGCCATCAAATCGCATTGCATTGCATTGCATTGTACTGTATCGTATCGCATCGCATCGCACTGCCCGTCGCGTCGCGAAACGTTCGTGCACCTGGCACTCTCTCTTTTTTCCCCTCCCTCCCTGCCATTCCATCCCACCTCTAACTCGCCCAACCCTCCGTCCCGTCCAGTCGAGTCTATTGGCAGGCAGGCAGATAGATAAGACAGATACAGAGAGACATACATGCGGGTGGGCGAACTGAGCTCGTTGTCGTCGTCCCCCTCTCCCCCATCCGGACACTCGACTCTTTTTCTGAGTTTTCGCTTGGCCCTCGATTTCGGCATTTCCTTCCTCCATCTCGCCAGGATCCACCGCTCTCAAAATCCACAGACGTGCCAAAACCCTAGCTCGTTTGTTCCTCGGCCAGTGCGTACTTGACCTTGACCGGTCAAAACCTGGCGCGTGCTGTGGCTTGTCCTCTCCTGTGCTGTCCCGTCCAGTCCAGTCCAGTTTTCCCCCCCCCTGGTTTCCAGCTCCTGTTCCCGTTCCTGTTCCAGTTCCAGTACCTGGGTGTCGGGAAAGTGGTCTGTCCAAAAAGTGCCAACGTCCGCCGTCACCGGCACCGTCGCCGTCCCTGCCCGCTTTTTGCTGCCACTGGCCACTGCCACCTGCTGCCCACCTGCCCGCACGAGCTCCCACTGCTGCTGCTGCTTCTTGCATCAGTCAGCCAGCCGGCCGGCCAGCCAGCCAGCCAAAGCAGAACAGACAGGACGCAGCAAAAGCCACTCACTCACTGACTGCCCTCGTACCCTGTTGAACCAAGCAGGATCTGGGACTGCTCCTGTCTCTGGCTCATCGCTGCCCAACCGTCGATCAATCTCGTGCTTATCCTGTGCCCCCCCCCCCGCGCCGCGCGACGACTCTGGACGACGCTACGGTTCGATACGCAGCGCTACCTCAACGCCTCAAGCTTACCTTACCTTACCTTGCCTGACTGCTACCTTGCCTTACCTTGCACGCATGCAGGCTCAAGCCTATGCCCAGTCCAGCTACACTACTACTACATACCACTCAACTGTCTGCCTCCCTCAAACCTAAACCTTGTGCCGGCCTGGACCTCTGACGCACAATCATTACAAGCTGCCGGGCTTTTTCGCACACGCGCCAACGACCACGTTTTGACGAGATCCTGATCCCGTCCCCGTCCCCAGACGGAGTCGCCCTCAGGCCTCGCAAGCTCGCACTCCATCCGCCCTGCGCTTATTTGCTCCCTGACCTGGCCTGCACGCCCATCCCGTACCTCCCGGGAGCCCACAGTCAAGGTCAGCCTGTGCCTTGTGCCTGGGCCGTTTCTACCCAGTTACCCAGCCTGCCACCCTCTCTCTGCTGCCGTAACAAGCAGCAGCCAGCAAGGCACAAGCACAACCACATCTCGGCATCTGCTGGTCAAATATCGCTTTGTCCAGGCCAATAAGACTGCAAGCTCCACGATCCATCCCAACCCCGGACTCGATCGATCATACGGTAACTGCGCCCTGATCGCTCGACGCCCCCAGAGGCCTTGCGCACATTCCTCTGTCGCCAACCCCTACGGTCCAGGGCCGGTTTCTCTCACAGTACATACATACCACTGCTACGTATTGCCGCGCCCGCCTCGGATACGTACCTCTTACCGACCAGGACCTTGGCCTTCTCGAATCTCTCGTACCCTGGTCCGGTCTGATCCCGGCTCATCACCAAGCTCTGGCTCTGGCTCTCGCTCTCAGGCGCAGCACGTCCAGCTCCTCAGCTTCCACCTCCCAGCTCCTCCCAGCTCCCGGTCCCGGCCCCGGCTTCTAAGTCCCAGGTCTCAGGCCCAGATTTCCTTGTCATCAACCCTTCGAGACTTGACCCTCTCCGCCCTCGCTGCTTGTACCTCCCAGTGCTGCCAAAAGAAGAGTCCTGGGCGATCTGCCCGCAGAGTCGCACACGGGCATCCACCCCATGGCCTCCGCGGCTGCGCTTGCTGCCTGACTTTCCGCCGTTGCTGTTGGCTGTGCTCTCCTCTTGCTCTGAGGCTTGCTCTGTGCTGAGCTGCTCTACCCCCCATCCCCCCCAGACACGGTGCTCTAACTCGTTCTCAAATTTCATCTCTTTTCCGGGGTCCAGGTATTCATGTACCTGCTTCACATATACCTTACCTCCTTGAAGCATGGACCAAGGGCATGAAAGCAAGCGGCCGCGCCTCTCGACTGGTCCTCCCTCGTGGCCAGCGGGGCCATCACATCATGGTCATGGTGTCTCGCTGCCGCATCCCGGGCCACCTTTATCTGCTGCCCACCATCCACACCCACCATCTCTCCCTCCTCCTACCTCTTCTCAGTACTCGCCCTCACCGCATCTCTCTCACCCACCCCATAACTTCCCTCACCGTCCTCAAGAACTGCACGCGCCTCACCAGCCGCCGCCGCAGCAGCACTTTGAGGACCGTCGACAACATGAGCCTGAGAGGTACTCTCACATCCAGGACACCCACCACCAGCCTCCTCCCTCTCCAGCGCATCAACAGTACCCGCCGCCTCCCGCATATCAGCCTGCGAACAGGGAGTCTATGGTGAAGAGAGAATCCGACGACGTCACGCTGCCCCAGCTACGCAGGCCCAACTCCACCGGCAACGGCCCCGAGCAGACCCTCCCGCCTCCCCCTCCGCATGTTGGCCCTCATCCTCCGGGCCATATGGAGGAGAGGAGGCACATGAGTTACGACAACGGTCCGGGGCAGATGTACCGGCATCAGAGCTACCCTCCTCCGCCCCCCACGCCGTTGCCGCCTCATCCTCAGCCACCACCTACCCCGTATGACCAGAGTCCAATGTATCCCCCGCCGATGGGGCCAGACGGCCCCTACCCCATCACTACGTACACAGCTGCGAGCAAACGGAAATCGCAGAGGGCATCGCAGGTACGTCTTGGAAAACTGCCAGAACGGTCGAAATGGACGGCCCGCTTACAGACCCCAGGCATGTGAGAGCTGTCGACAGCTCAAGGCAAAATGCGACGAGAATAAGCCCTGCAAGAACTGTACTGACAAAAACATAAACTGTCAATATCGCGATCCAGCACCCAAGCAGTGAGTGCAACCTTTGTGGGTGTGTGTGGGATGAACTCCCGTTTTCGCTGACCCACGAATCTGCAGGCAAGACAAGGCCACGCAAGACATACTTGATGCCATGAAAAGTATGTTGCAGTCGTATGACGAAAAATTTACTGCTGGTCTTGGGGAAGTGAGATCCGAAATCCGGGAGCTCAAGGCTGTGATTCGAACCGGCTCTTCTCATAGCATGCAGGGACCGCCAGATCTGGACGACTACGTTAAAGAGGAACCGAGAGCAGTGACCCCACAACCGATCGCGGAGGTCGACGAGACTCCCTCTTCCTCGCCCGAGGACGCCATTATGAACGGCGCGCCGGACCCACATTCTGCAGCCAGGCGGATGCGAGCGCTGGAGAACGAAGAGGAAAACGAGGAACCACCCGGAAGTCCAGTCCAGCCGCTGCCAGCGCCATTCCCTCACAACCACACGACTCCTGCGGGGCGACTTCTAATGTGGCCTGCTGTCAGAAAGCTTGTGAAGCCGCTACTGGACCGCGAGCATATTAAATACATCGAGTCCTACCCTCAGCGATACGAAGAGGACCGCGGCGAATTGCCTCTTTTCGGACGCGGTGAAGGGTCGACCTCGCGTGCGGCAGACCGCGATTCTACACACGAGCTTATGGACATACCAGACGATGCGTCAGTTGGCGATCATCCATCCCCGTCGGGTGGTACCGACTGGGGTCCGATTGGGGGTCTGTCTCCACCCGGTGGCTACCCTCCCGACTTGCGAGCCCAAGGCCGTGCCGAGGGCGTACTCGACTTTGATCAATCAAAGGTTCACACCTACGTTGACGCCTACAAAAAATACATACAAAACATGCACCCCTTGATTCCTCCATCAGACCTCGACGCCATTATTTATACATTTCTGGACGAAGTCTCGAGTAACCCTGTCGGTACCAGAAAGCACAGGACCGTGCAGGTCGCCGCATTCACCAACCATCAGGAAAGGACGACTCAGCCATCATATGAACACGACAAGAAGCGCAAACGCTCACCCATACCCAACGGGGTAGAACCCGGGCCGGCCCCAAAGAGGGCGAAGCCCCAACGCTCTGTTCAGCATGCGTTGGTCCTGCTCGTCCTCGCACTGGGCAAGATTTGCTTATGGAGGGACCGAAAGCTACCAGACCCGCCAGAGAAAGAGGCAGTGAATTCGGGATCACCACTTGTCCGAAATGGCAACATCACTTCACCAAACCACGGCTCTCCCCCGTCCAGTGCTATCTCTCAGTCTCCCGGGCAGGCCGGATTACCTTCACCAAAGGACCAGGAACGCCCAGGGGCCAGCCGACGCTCCTCGGTACAGGCTTCTGGAGTGCAAGCACCGACAAGTGCTGCTTCTCCTGCGCCGCCGAAGAAGAACTATGAAATCATCCCTGGCCTAGAGTACTTTGCCTATGCGACTGATATCTTGGGCAACCACTTCGGCAGTTACAAGCTGAACTACATCCAGGCCCACATCCTTGCCTGTCTCTACTACGGACAGCTCGGACGCGTGGTACCTAGTTTCCGTCACATTAGGTTTGCATGCTCGGGAATCATTGACAAACTTCAACCGTAAGTAAATGAAAGGTTTTCCTACTGCGGAGGGTGTCCGCTGATAGTCACAGATCCATGGACCGGTTAAGCAAGAAGGTAGCACGGGCAGCCGAGGCGCTTGAACATCCTGGGCCATATGTCGATCCCGAGTCAGAGAAGACTGCCGTTATAGATACCAAGCTTCTTGTCGCCTTCTGGTCTTGCTGTCAGTTAGAGAGGTAAGTGATCTGCCCTGACATGGGTACTTGAACGTGCGTCTGACCGGCCGCAGTGACATTCTCGCTGAGTTGAATCTCGTTCCTTCTGGAATCCTTCAATATGAGGACATCCTACCTTATCCGGATCTCATTGTGATGCGAGAAAAGCTAGGCTTCTCAGATGCGGTTGCATTCAGCTACGCTGCGCAGCTCTACTTGCGGAAACGACTCAACCGAATCTCCGGTTCCCTCTACGATCCAAACAACAAGCCCAATGCTGAAACGCAGAAGGAAATCCTGGCTGAGATCGAAAAGGATCTCGGGGAAAACAGCACTTTGTGGCTAGGAGAGTACAAATTTGACAGGGACGACCCGCCAGCCAGAGACATCCTGTCGGCACGCATCAGGGCCAAATTCTGGGGTGCTAACGTCATCACCTACCGCCCGTCGATCAAGACGGTGCTGGACTTTGGGCACAAGCGCCAGAACCACTTTTCGGAAGAGTCGGAGCGAGCCATCCCGCACGAAGACGCGGGCGGTTGGGCCACGGTGCGAAGCGATGCGAGAAGCCCGAGTGACATTGACACGGTCGTTTTCGAAAACGCGAGAAAGGGCATCGATGCTGTCATCAAAAGTACTATGGCTTTCCACGGTCTGGAGGACAAACGCTTCATCATCACGAACGTATTTGGAACAGCGCACGCGTATGTGCCCACCTTTCCCCCAATAATGTCAACTGAAGTTGAAATACTGACTTGAACAAAGGCAATGGGGCAATCTCATCACACTCACCGCTGCTTATCATGACCCGCTCCTAGGGTTCTACGTCGACGAAGCTCAACTCCGACAGCTCTTGAGGAAAACTATTGAGTGGTTCGAGGTTGTGGCCCAAGACTCTAGCAGCCTGGCTGTTGACCTCCGTGTCCTCCAAGGCTTGGAGGAAGGATTGCCCACCAAGGAGCAGTTGGAGCGCATGAGGCCGACCCTTGTGCCGCCAGGGTCAGCACCTTACGACAATCTCACTATGCCACCGTACGCATCCAACGGACCGACACCTCATTCAGGGTCCGGCCCCAGCCCGATTACACCTGGCGATTTAACACAAAGCCAGCCCACTCCGATGGAGTATTAGGTACGGAATATTGTTCTTGACATCAAGCAGCATATCACCACTTGACAGTGGAATTCTCTTTGTTTCAGGTACAGCAGGTTGTATTCTAAAGCAAGCCGATACCGTATTTCGGCTATGTCGCGAGACTACGTCGGAAGGAACTAGCACAAGGAAGCTTGACGGGGACGGCCACGTACGCGGCCCAACTGAGAAAAAGGACAGCAGCGATACTGGTGCATCAACGGTCACGATCCAACAGTCCTGCTTCTCGCAATCGATTTAACAGATGGTGTTATGTAAGGTCAATGGAACCAATACTGTCATCACGACGAAACATTTCACGTCAGCAGAAATTGAACGGCTACAACAGAGGGGAAAGAGAGGAGGTCGCCAGGAACAGCATGGGAAATGGAACGGAGCGGAATGGGACGACAAGGTAGAGCATCGTCAAAAGTCTATTTTGGGGTTCGCGCCCAGGGGACGAAGCAAGCACCCAGTCTGAGCAGCAGCATCGTCACTCGCAAACAGTCATAGGGGTTTTCTGGCTTCACTTAATAATACCCAGTGGGGGCAAATGGAGGAGACGGAAATCAACAACTGGTACTACGGGGGTTCTACATGGTGGGAGAGGAGGAAATTGGCACGGTTGCATAGCGAAAACAAAACATATGGCGGGCAGTCTGGTATGGTCTGTTCTGTACGGATTTTGGACATTTCCCCTTTTTTTTTCCTCCCTCTTTTTTTGCTCTTTCTATTTTGGATTGCATCATATTCCCTGTTCCATCATCATCATTCAAAAGAAAGGGTGGGATGGGAGGAGATACCACTCATGTCCGGACACGTTTACTTTTGGTTACTAGGGTGTTCTTTACCCTCTACATGTCATTGTTTGCGCATACTCCCGCATCATCTAGCCTTGGATCGCTTGTGTCTCGTTTTTAACAAGTGGGGAGAGGGAGGGGCAAGGAGTTCCCCTGTGCATGTGTGTTGATATAGCAGGATGTGTGCCAACGGGGTCTGTTGATAGGAGACCTAGAAGTTTGGGAAAACAAGAGATCTCGCGAATCAGCTAGCAACGTGGGCGAGCAAATTGAGTGAGTGAGTGGGCGCGCTGAAGTACCATGCGGCGCGCACAAACACAAACACAGATTTAGAAGTCGTCCGTAATTGGATAATCAGGTGCCCCCCTATTTCCTCACCTGCCTCTTTGCTGCCTCGTGATCAACGTCCGTGTGGCGAAGGAAAATTGATCCTTCAGCCTCTCTGTTCGTGTTAATCGGATGCCAACCCCCGGAGGCTTGACAAGATATGCCCCTATGGTGGGCACTTGACTCCTGACCATCTTTCTATCTATGGATTAAGTTCCCTGAAACCAGCCCGATCATACCTCAAACGCCCAAAACCAGCACGCGGCTCAGCGCCTCTGCGGAGATGAGGAGCGCGGAGCCGCGGACGGATTAAATGTGACCGAAAAGTCTCTTTTTTTGGTGTGTGTGTGCGTGTGTGCGCGCTCAGTCATAGTAACGTGATGATCAGACAGAGCCACCCGTCAGGGTAGGCCGCCTCGCGCATCAGCTCCTCCAGGGGCGCGGAGAAGGGGACCGGGGCGCCGTGCAGGACGACGTTGGCCAACACGGGGTCGCGGCTGCTCGGGAACAGGGACGGCAGCAGGCCGCGCAGGACTGGGCCGAGGGTCTGTGGGCTACCTGGAGAGGTGGGGGCCAGGATGGTGAGCTGTCAAGCGTGAAACGAAAAAGGATTATTGGGGGAGGAGGAGAACATAGTAGGACAGGGCAGGGGGCGGATGGTTGAAGATGGAAGGTGGATGGGGGTCTCAGATGACGGGGGGCCGCGAGACAGATGTCACTCACGATTTGCCGACCGAGGAGGCACGAGCGACTGCAACACCCTGAAGCTGCCAGGCGCCGCGGACGCCGCCCCGCTGGTGGAGGAGTCTGGCGGTGAGGAGGGGATGTATATGCGAATTGGGACGTGTTTGAGCTGTGTTGGTGGGTTCAAGAGCTGCGAGTTTACCTTGGAGAAGGAGGCGTAGTCGTCTAAGCGAGCGGTCAGCAACGGTCAAGGCCCAGCGCGATTCCCATTCTGCCGAACATAAATGCGGACCCCGTGATGGCGTGCAGGACTTGATAGCCGCGGAGGGGCCCCCGCAACCCCCCACCGTCTCAGAGATGAAAGGAGCAGGCAGGGCCGCCTGTCAGTCAGGTTGACGTCGGTGACGTGCATGATGCCATGATGCTGGAGCTTTCTAAGCGAGGCGGAGTGGGTAAGGGGAGATCTGAGCGCCGGAGCAGATGGACGAAAAGCGACAAGAGCGCTGCAGCGGTGTGGAGACGGGCCTCTCTGAACGAGGAGGGTGGATGAAATGAGACAGGGTGGGGGGATAAGAGAGGGCATGGCACGTACTGTCCTGGACGGCGTTCCACAGGGCGGTGGTGTGCTCCTTTGAGAGGCTCATGATCTGCTTTGCGTTGCCGTTGCGCACGAAGTCTGCCTATTCGGGAAAGCAGCCCAAGCCGCGTGGTCAGCCTCGGCCGTCCCAATTTGTGCAGGCCCCTGAGCAGGAGTCTGAGCTGGCCAGGACCTGGCTGGTCTGGCCATGTTG
Source organism: Diaporthe longicolla (assembly GCA_000800745.1). NCBI lineage: Eukaryota > Fungi > Ascomycota > Sordariomycetes > Diaporthales > Diaporthaceae > Diaporthe > Diaporthe longicolla. The sequence continues at coordinate 8,201 of JUJX01000109.1, read as the reverse complement.
CACGACCCCTCCCTCGACTTATTCCTCAGGCGACAGGCAGGTACTCACCTCCTTGACGCCGTTGAGAAAAGTGTCTCCAATGTCCCATTCGTCGCCATCGCCGACCTGCAGCTTCCATGGCAGCTGGGGCTGGTAGAGATCGACGAGCAGGCCGACGGTGAGGTTCCGCATCTGGACCTCCTCATGGTGGAAACTGCTGCAGGGGGAGCCGAAAAAGGACGACAATCTCGGTAGCAGCTGGGCGAGGTAGCTGAAGCGCGGGACAGAGGTGATGAAGGGGGCGCTGGGAGCGGCCTTGCGGGTGATGTACAGGGGCACGCGCAAGTTCCAGAGCGTCTGCGGGATGCCCGCACCCGCATGCACCTCGGCTGATTGCTGGCCAGGAACAGGCGACAATGGAGAGGGTGATGAGGCCATGCGGACTGGTAGGCGCCTGGGCAGCAGGACAAATGATTCACAGAGGCTGAGTGGTGGGCGAGGCAGACAGGGGAGCAGGTGGCGATGGAGCCTGAAGACTTCCGAGTGGCCTGGCCGGCCTGGCTGGGCAGCGGAACAGGGTGACGGTACGAAAGGAGCTGATTGGGGACTGCGTAATGGTCTATTTCAAGACGAGAGCAGCGCTCAAGGACGGACTGGCCATGCCTGTGGTGGTCGTACTGTACTGTGTCTCTCCAGCGGCGCGCCCCTCGACGACGGATCACGCATCGGTGTTTATGGCTTGGCGGGCTCGTGGTCGACGTGCGGTCCTCTGTCGTGGAGTGGCGTGACGTGCCAGCTATGCGAGTGAGGCCAGGCTTGGGTGGCAGGGCTGCATGTGATCTCGGGACAACAGAATGTTGACAGGTGACATGTTGCTTGCAGCCAAGTGAGCCAGCCGGGCAGCCGGGCAGCCGGGCAGGGCGGAGCGGCTGTCGTGAGGTCGCGCCACGCTCCTAACCGCGGACTGCGATAACGATAACGATAACGATAACGATAAGGGACCTTCCTCAGCTCACCTCACCCGTGCTTCCGTCATCCCCCCGTCTTGGCCCGCCTGCCACTGGCGCGTCATTGTTTCAGGGACCGACGTTGATTAGCGTAACGGTCAACGGCCGTACCCGCCGCATTTGTCTCAACTTTAACGCTGTACATTCCGCAATACTCGATGCCATTATCATGTCACAATCAACATCATCACAATGAAGAAGAAAAATGGTCTGCAGCTTGGCTCGAGCCGGCTATTGCCACATGCCCGGGCTACCTACCACTTCCGTTGTCAACCTGCACTTCCCCGGCAGAAGTCACAGGACCACGCCTGTCCCTGACACCGCCATGTATTTTGGGTTCCCCTCGGCTGGAGAGAACTACCGGCTTCCTGAGTGCACATACCGCTTAGATGCTCGAGCAGTCGTTGGCACAAAGCACAGAGGGTTACACCCACCCAGCAAGTTGGCTGCCAAGACCACGTGGCTGTGGGGTCTAGTTGGGAAGCAAGGAACGGAAGCGAGCCTTCTCGCGACCTTGACAGCAGCCATCCTCACGGGGCGCCTGTCAACGCCCAGCCGGCAACCACTCTGTTGTCCCAATGCCGACCCCCAGGAGCCACTCGGGCAATTCGACTTGACATCCCGCTGCCCTGCTCATAGTACACAGACAATACCTCCGAAGAAATCTCGAAACAAACCCGAGCACACCCAACCGAAGCTTCAGACATGCTCGGGACATGACCAACTTACCGTGCCCTCCCTCAATTGAGTTTCTATGACAGTTGTCAGTCCAAGCGCGGAGCAACTTGCTCATAACGGGCCTGGACCGGGGCGGGAAACAACCCTCCACCTGCGCTGTGCACCAAATGGTCCCCCAGCAAATCTTGTCCGAGGATCTGATACGCGGGATTTATAGCCCCCGTTTGCTGTGGTCTGTAACAGGTGCGGCCTGAGGCGTCTCCGTGCACATACAATCCACGACCTGGGTGCTGTCCCTCGCCAGTCCGCCTGTCCTTTTACGTGACGCGAGATAAGCGAGGGTATGATCTGCGTCTGGGATGTGCTATTTGCGTAGCACGTCAAAACCATAGTACCCCTTCAGTCACGCCTCGAGACCAGGTCTGCTCACCATCGGACGACATTAATTACAGTAAAGTACGGCGCACAAACCTGGGGATCTCCTAGCCGTCGATCCCGTCGCGTCCGGGGTCACTGCAACTTCGCAGTCTACAGACCCGAACCTTCACGGTCAACAATGGGGTTGCCACCACTTCTAAGGTTGCGCGTGCGCATGCGCATGCGTGCGCAGAATAATCCCTCCAATATCAATTCCCGAGGCAATGCAATAAGAGTAGGGGGGGAGGCAATCCGTACCATTCATCCTCCCCAAAGGACGACAAAGCTTAATCTCCGCTCCCTCGTGTTACAAGACATGCGACCTCTGCCGGTGGGATTCCAGCCCACCCCGCCCCGTGCACACAGACACACGCACTCACGCGCTCACGCGCATACGCAATTACCGAAAGACCTTAGACCATCCAGCCACCGTCAAAACAAAAAAAAAAATATCGCCCCATATCCGCCCGCACGAGCCGGGAAGAGTGAGTCGAGCTTTTTTAGTTTTCTCGATTTCTACGCTCCCGCCCCTTCCGCCGCGGCGCAGGCGCTCACGGGATAGGGATGGATCGACACACCGTCCGCGGCCACGGGGGTGCCTGGGCTACTGAACCTTATTTCCCAAAGCAAATAAGCGAGGGTTGCCACCCCACGGAAGCTTGCACGCGGCCGACCATTTCGAGCTGTCGACGTCGGTATGCCCTGTGTTGGTCTCTAACTCGCTCTCGACGCGAAGCCTAATTCCTGTGGATCTCATTGTGTACACAGTATGTCCTTTTGCTACTGCTTAATCGCATGGCCGACAGTGTCTTTGTTGTGGGGTGAGACAGTGGCGCTAAGCCAGGCAACATGCCCCGTTATGTGCTGTAAAAGGCACCACGTACATTTTATATGTATGGGGGATTGGAAACGCAACCGCCCAACCGCACCGCTATGTGCTGTAAGACGCTCCTCGATAGAACTTGATCCCATAGACAGATGTCCTATAGGGGGGAATCCAACGGGAGGCTACGAGGTTGTCCATAGGAGTCGAGGAGAGTGACCCTCAGGAGACTGTCCCATAGGAGGGTATCCCATAGGAGGTTGTCTTACAGGAGGTTATCCTATAAAGGGTTATCCTATAGGAGGGTATCCTATAGGAGGTTGTTTTATAGGAGGTTATCCTATGGGATACTGTTAGGTTATCCTACAGGAGGGTGTCCTATAGGAGGGTGTCCTATAGGAGGTTGACCTATAGGAGGTTATCCTACGGGATGCTGTCAGGTTATCCTATGGGAGGTTGTCCCATAGGAGGTTGTCCTACAGAAGGGTGGCCCAGAAGAGGTTGGGGGAGAGATACCGTGGCCGCGAAGCTAACACCCGAGCAGAGCTTGTTGCAATCGAACGGTCGATGGCTTATAGAAGCGGTTGCGTTTCCAATCCCCCATACATATAAAATGTACGTGGTGCTTTCATACAGTGGTGAACGCTCAATACCCAGCGTTTGAAAAAAAACACAATGCCAATAACAGTGCAGAGATAATACAGTACGCCTGCCTACGGGCACGTGGCCTCAGCCTTGTGCCGCACAGACGAGGCTAGGAAGCATCGCTCCTGACGGCGCCCCTGAAGTCTCCATATACTAAAGAGGCACTTGCGGCTAATGCAGCCCAATGGACATCATGCCAAATGAACCCTCTCTGCGTTCACGTGCGAGAGAAACTTTTATTCAGTCTGCATGTGGCCCACACTATTTTAGTGTCACCTGTTAATTTATTGCTTGCATGAAGTATTGTGACGTCTGCTTATGCTGTCAGTCTTCGGCGCTGGCATAATATCAAATGTGCGTTGGTAAAGAGCGAGGATCTCTCCGCCTAGATTTCATGAAGAAATACGCGTTTCGAGCGGCGGCTATTAATCCAGATTTCGACCCACATCACATCCATGGATGATGAAGAGAGCAGTTTATGCAAGTGTGAGGTGAATTTTGCAGCTCACAAAGACAAGTGCTTCTTGCGTAGATGAAAATCGAATGACTCATTCTTGAGCTGTCATCATTGTGGTTGCTCACATGTATGAAGCGAAATAGATCCAAAATCTTGCTTACTCGGAACCATGTTTGGACTTAACAAGAGTAAGATTGCTTCTCAAACGCTCAAGATACTTTGATGGAGGATTTCCGACTAAGATCTCGTATAATTAAAACATAACAACAGATGTTCGGTTGTTCGGTAGTCCAGCTAACAGTGGAAATTGCAATAAAGACATCAAATTTTGTTGGCGGCCATGCCGGGTCTCGAGGCTAGCTTCGAAAGTGAATTTTGGAAGATACATCAAGCGTTTGATAGAACTCCACGGGCTTGGACCCAAAGGTTGTGAAATGTCTCCGAATCTCACACTCCCATCGCCCAGTCCAGCGATTTTTCCCAACACGAAGCAAGTCCTGAAGACCGTCAAGCGTCACTCAAACAGTTCCCCACCTACCAACTTATCATTTACCTGCCATCGAAATGCTCATATTTCAGGTTGCCCTAGCCCTGCTGGCTTATAGCCCTCTTGTTGGCCTCGCAGCTCCATACTCAATGTGGGCATTAGACGGCACCAACCTCGCTCCGAGGGACCTGACAAACGAGTTTCTCCCTGCCAACACTATCTACTCAGGCTCTTGGTCAAGCTTCCCAGGAATCAGCACGTGGACCAGCTTCGACAACATGGTAAGCGCCCCACAGGCACACAAATCTTGTCTTGACTGGCTTTCCCTCGGATCGATGATCAGCCCGTCGCAATCCTCGCCGACACCTAGGTGGAATACACGACTCATTTTGGTTAAAACAGTTCAACGCCAACCAGCAGTCCATGTTTGTAGCTGGAAGCACCCAGCAGGATGGTAAGTAAAGCATCACTGCAGTCCCGACGCCCCTGAGTTTTCAAGCCCATCCCCAGTAGATCGTCCTGTCTGCATGAGACTGGTTCCACAACGCCTCTGGCAAATTGCCATTCTCTGCTGCGCCTTTTGGGCTTCGGAACCACTTATCTTGGGCGCTGTCTCAAGAAAAAGGACATAGCTGACAGTGTTTCCCAGTGGACCGCATCCGTGTCGCCGTCACCAGTGTCGCTGCGTCCTACGGCATCGATGGACGAGTGCTCTTGGGAATCATAATGGAGGAGAGCCACGGCGGCGTCGGAGTGGCGACCACTTATAATGCAGACGGTTTGCCCACCGGCGGCTTGATGCAGGCAAGCGGTTGCCCCGGCTACGACGGCCAGAACAACCTCGCCCAGGTAACCAAGCACAACTCCTCCACTGGTATAAAACTCAAGGCACACTTTGTTAACACACAAATTATTCACAACAGGCTGATATCACCTACATGGTCGATTGTGGCACCCAGCACTTCAAGACAAATCTTGCCACTTGGGGCGGCCAGACCTCGGAGCAGTCCATCTACCCTGCCCTACGTGCGTTCAACTCTGGCAGCGTGGTCGCTTGGGATCTCAGCACCGCCCCAAAGGGGATCGGAAACCCGGCCTACGTGAATGACATCGCGCAGCGGCTCCAGGGTTGGACCAACTGAGCAGGCAATGCAGGAACTGGAAGACTCCCAACAGAAAATCGGTAATACGAGGGTCCCAACCAGCATCATGAAGCTATAGAGACCCGACTCTGATGGATGTCAACTTTGGGCAACGCGGACATGGTACTCTAGTATATTCGGTGTTGTTTATGCAAGCTTCTCCGCGTTAGTTTTTCTGCATTTGTATCTTTGCAGACAAGTCATTGCTAGCCCCTATACTAGAGGAAGGTTTTTCATGGGACGTTATTATGTAGAAGGTTGTCCCAGAAGAGGCTATCCTGACAAGAAGTTGTCCTATAGGAGGTTGTCATTTGCTCAGGTAGGAGTCTATCGAGCAGTAGGCTATCCTATGCGCGGCTGTCCCATAAGACGTTGTCCCAACAAGCGATTATCATACTAAGAGGTCGATGGGAGGCCGAGAAAGGAATGCATAGGCGGCTTTTTACTCAGGAACAGACATTTAATGACGAAGTCACAAGGTGTCTGATCCAGAGAGCTGCTGGAATTGTCAACATTAAAATACCAACCATCGCAGTTTGGTGTACTCCTAACCCATCTTCTACCCCCTACCTCCTACCCTCATTCCTCCTAAGCCCCATCCTTAAACAACGTTAACCTCTAACTTCACCGTATAATATTCCATCTCATGTGTATTCTAACCTATATCTATGTATTAGAAGAGTAGAAATTATATTAATTCTACTAACTAATAGTATAGATAGGTTAGTTCTTAATTCTCCCTACTATAATTATAGGGTACTCTATAGGTAAGTAGATTAAGTATCTATAAGGGTTTACTTATATAACTAAGCCTATAGATTTATATTATCCCTTTCTTTAAATAAACTTTTTATAGTTTATATATATAAATTATATTTACTAATAGTACTAGTTAAAATATATTTAAAATTTATTCCTACCTACTTATTTCTCTAAGTCTATTACTTTTATAATAAAGCTAGAATAGTATAATTAGTTAGTATACTTTAAAGTTTAAATTTTAATTTAGGTTTAATATTAAGTTAGGTTAAGTAGGTAATTAAAGAGAAAAGAAGTAAAAGGTTTAAATTTATTATAATTAATAAGGAGATTTAGGTTTAAATTTTAATTTAAGTATATATATTTTTTTATTATTTTTTATTTATTTTAAATATTAAATATAATAATTACTTAAAGTATTAGGAATTACTTAAAATTATTTAGAATACTTTAAAATATTTAAAATACTTAAATTACTTAAATTTAAAAAGTTTATTTAATTATTAAAATATTAGTAAGTAGTTAGTAATAGCTAGTAAGACCTACTAAGCGGAATAACTATTTAAAGAGTATTAAGTTATATTAATTTAATAATTTATTAGTAATTCCTTTTAAATATTATTTTATTAGTATATTATAGGTTTCTTATAAAGTATTTATTATTTATATATATAAGAAATAAGTTTATACTATTATATTTATTCTAAAACTTAATACTATTAAAGTTATATAAATAATAGATATTTTTAATATAGTAGAAAGTAGTTATTTATAAGCTATTATAGTAAAGCTTATATTTATAGCTTTACTAGTATATTTAAAATACCTAGTTACCTAAAATAAATACTTATAATAATAATTTATCTTTCTATAAAAGTATATAAATTTAATTTTATAATATTTTAAGTTTAATAATATAATTCTTTACTAGAAGTACTTTATAATTAATTATTAGTTTTTTTATAAAGTTATCCTTCTTTTATTTTATAAGTTTTTATATATATATTATATATAGCTTATAGGTTAAAGAAGAAATAGTTTTAAAAAGGAAAAAATAAAGGTTATAGCTATAAAACTTTAATATATAGTTATAAAGTATTATTATTTATTATATTAAAGCTTAGATATTATAATTAAAGTTAATTAGCTATTCTTATAAAGTTATTTATTTAAAATCTTTATTTACCTTCTTTATTTTACTATTTCCTCTTAACCTACTAAGTATAATAAAGTATAAGTATAACTTATAATAATAATGTTAGCTTATAGTAACTTCTTTAATAAAGTAGCTTATATTATTAGATATTTACTTTTTAAAAACTTTAAAAATATTAATAATTCTTTTTATTAAAGAAAGTATAGTTTTATAGGTTATATTTAATATAACCTTTATTTCTACCTATTTAATTATATATTTAATTACTATAAAGATAAAAATATTATCTATTAATATAAAGTTAATAACTTAGTATATTAAAAGTATTAATAGTATAATAAGTTAGAGATTAAGAAGCATTAAGTATAGTAGCTTTATAAGTTAGTATTCTTTATATTTAATAATTATTTACTATATAGTAAAGGTAATTTTTAAGTATTAGTACTCTTTTAATACTTTTTAAAAAGTACTTTTAATAGTAATATAACTATAGTTAAAATAGAGTTTCTTAATAATAACTAAGAAATTATTAAATTTAAATATTAATAAAAAAGTATTACTTTTAATTAAAGTTATAACTATATATATATATATTTTATATTTATATAATATATAAATATTATATATATATTTATATTTATATATAGATTT